>CM074196.1:19999085-20158085 GCA_037179385.1 Holothuria scabra | reverse complement strand
TCACTTCTGCTTGCACACTGCCTTTTATACAATAACAATAAAATGTATGTTACCAGCAAAACCCAACTGGAAATAGCCATATATACTTGCACACCAGCAAATAAAACACAGCTGACCACATGTCCTCCTGATCTGAGTGGGACTGTAATAACAAAATGTTCAACTTCTGCAAAATGATAAATCACAAGGCTTGGTGTACTCCACTTTCCTATTGAATTTGTAATCATGCAAGATCACTTTTATTTGCTTGCACAATGCCTTTTATGTAAGAAAATTATTTGTATGTTTTTAGCAGAACCCAACTGGAGCTGCCCATTAATACTTCCCCATCAGTAGATAAAAGAAAATTAAACCAACCACAGCCCCAACATCTGAGTGGGGCAGAGATGAAATGTTAAACTTTTCAAAATGATATAACTATTACGCATTTTAGCTGGCACATACCTCCCTAATGAAATTTGTAATCATGCAACCATGCACTGCTATGCTTGCACACTGCCTTTTATACCAAGAAAGTTATCTAATTGCACATTATTAGCAGTACACAACTGGCAGAACCCAACTGGAACTGCACTCATACTTTCTTTCCTATCAGCAAAAAAAAAAAAACAAAGCTGACCACAGCCCCACCATTGGAGTGGGGCTGATATAAAATGTCAAAATTTGCACATTTATAGAATTGTAAGGCCAATTAAAGCGGCTCGTTGAGTTAGTTCATGAAATTCAACAAATTTTTCCAAACCTGTTAAGCTTTCTTCCTATATCAATGACAAATGGTCAATTTTAGACAATCCTTATACCCTACATACAGATAACTGTTTTATGAGAGAGTACTTAACTGTTCATGATGGTTTTCAAAAATTTGTGACCAGACACTTTTTCAAATTAGGTACAAAACCGTTGTAAGTCAGAACACTAGAACATTCAAAATTTTATGTTTATGTGACTTTTGGACTTGAAACTTGACTTGTTACACTAACTATAAGCATTGTTATATGGTAGCGCCCTTTGAGATTCTCATTAAGTTATTGATATCAACTCAATGAGCCTCTTTAAAAAAAAAAGAAACTCAGCTGTACATTATTAGATGAAAAAAACCAGAGCTGCCAATATATTTGTCAATCAGCAATGTAAAAGGCCAACCACAGTACTGTCTAAACATAGTGAAAACTTTGGTTGAATATTTAGTACTGAATGTTAATTTGTGAGATGCATAACAAGAACCCAAGGGCACTATGGTTCCTTGCATTTAAAATGATTTTTTACTTAGGGAGTTGCAAGGTAAGACATCATTTGCACCTTGAACCCCAATGACTTTTGGCCTTCACCCAAAAACATAGGGGCACACTGAATATCAAAATCATACAAACAGTTAAAGTTTGGGACTGAGAAATCGAACACTTGGATTTTTCAAGTTATTACACTGCATACATCCCATTTCCATGCGACAAATACATTCACACATCACTTTTCACTAAATGTCATTTACTTGAGTTTGGGGCAGTATAAGAAGGGTAGTTAATTGGCATTGCCATTTTGGTCCATCACAATAATTCAAATCAAGACCTTACAAAGAAGTCACAAAGGTCAAATAAAGTCAAAGTAGGTCAGCAATGCATTTTAAAAACACATGGGTCCCTTGTGCAAGGAAGAAATGTTACAGTTGTCTAGTCATCACTGACAACCAAACCTTATGAGGAAGAACAGGAAATTATGCCATGGTTATTTGGACAACATACATTATGTATTTGCCTCAAAAGCAAGAGTAAGCAAAGACCCACAATTCTGCTACAATTTCTATTTCACAATTTTGCCAGAAGACTGAGAAACAAACATAGCTCTGTAATTTTATCTTACCAGAAAGCCAAAAGGCTTAGTGATTCCTTGCCATCAAATGCCTTACCTGCTTTCAAATTGACAGTGTTTGATAGATTTTTCTTTATATTTTAGGCACATAATTTTCACAATTTTACCGCTTTGACCTATAGCAAAAGCAATAGGCTTCTTTCTCTCAACATGACAAATCTATATACCAAATATAAAGAGTATCGGTCACTCCTATCTGAAGATATCATGTTTACAAGCCATTTTCGGTGGTTTTGCATTTTTACTGCTAGTGACCTCAAATGACCTTTGACCTCAACCAAAAACAATAGGCTTTTTCTTCTAAACATGACAAACCTATATACCAAGCATGAGAAGTGTTGGTCACTCCTATCTGAAGAAATCACCAAAAACAATAGTGTTTTTACCTTAACATGACAAATCTATATACCACGTATGAAAATTGTCGGGCATTCCTATCTTAAGATATATCGTGTTTACGAGCAAGTGTCACAAACACACACACGCAAATACTCACACACACATCACCATCGCATAGATTCGTTGCCTGCCTACGGCAAGGAATCAATAAATGACTTTCAACTTGACCTTTCAACATGAAGAGGGTGTTCAAAAAGCCATCATAGTAGTTTCAGTAGTGTGAAAGCAGAGGTAAAGAAGAGACACTGCTTTCATATTTTAGTAATGTGATATGTATAAGCCTACAAAATATTCTAACCAGAATGCAAAAATGCATTGAGGTTTCGATGATACATAAATGTACTGTTTCAAATTTGCCATCATGCACCATTATCTTCTCACTCAAACGTTATACTAGCATGTTAAAAAAATAATTTTGTTATTCCAGATGCCCTTTTGACCTCCACAAAAGCCACACATAGATAGACATCTTGAGATATCACTTTAACAATATTTTCAGACTTTCACCCATGACCCCAGATGACCTCTGACCTCCACCAAACACAATAGGGACCATCTCCTAACCATAACCTGTCCACACACCACATATAAAATCGATTCAAGTTTCCTATCTTGAGATATCATGTTGACCAGATTTTCAGACTTTGACCCTTGGTGACCCCAGATGACATTTGACCTCTGCCAAAAACAATAGGGTTCTTTCTCTCAATATGATGCATCCATGTACCAAGTTTGAAAACTGTCAGACATTCCTATCTTGAGATATCATGTTAACGGGCAAAGTGTCACAAACGCTCACACAGATCCACACACACACATACATACACACACACAAAACAGAGATTAAAAGATATGTGAACTTATAGTAGGAAATGTACTCCATGAAATAGGAATGATCTATTTTCACAAAATACACAATCATGCACACCAAGCCAATTGGAACCCCTTTATGTTAAACCTACACGATGTTTCCACTGGTCCACACTTTCAGAAGAAGATGGACAGTACCAGACATTTCGAGACTTTGGATGGCGGATGTGTCCACTGTCTTTACTTTTGGTCTCCCGCATTCCAGGCACTTATAGATGCGTGTCTTCCATTCTTGAAGAGTCTCATTAAATGATGGACAAAACCATTTCCCATCCAACTGGGTGTGTCCTGTCTCACTCTTTTTTTCCATCCCACACGATGTGCATTTGTAAGTAGTCAGCTCTCTCTTACGATACCTCTTCACTGGGGTTCCCCTCTGGCACGGCGCTCTTCATCTTCTCGAGCAGATGTAGCAAGCCTCCACTCTCTGTTCCTTGATAATGATGATGGTTGTGAAGGTGGTTCAGAAGATGGTTGAGTGGTTGAAGACAATTGTGACTGGGGTACTTGGGAAAATGCCATTTCGGAGGGGGCTGGTCTGAACCAAGCTGGTGGTTTGATCCATGGAGGTAGTTGAGACCCAAATTGGTACGAATGTGGTGGTTGTGGTGGTTCTGGTAGAGTTGGTTGAGATGATGATGTTGATGGTGCATCTGTAAGTCCTGGTTCTGGTGACTGTGGAGTGGCTTGAGATGAAGTAGGCGGTTGATGATGTGAAGCAGATGGTGTGGACTGTGGTTGGGATGGCAGATTTGATGGTTGGGCCCCGGAGTCTGAAACCATGGAGGTGGTTGGAACCAGGGCGGCATCATCATTGCTGGATTATACCAAGCAGGCGATCCATATTGATATCGAGGCATGGCAGATGCAGACCATTGTCCAGACCATTGTGGTACTGAAGTTGAAGGAGAGACCTGAGTGGTAGTAGTGGTGGTCTTTCGTTTTCTGGTTGGTGCAACCTCCCTTCCATGTTGGTAGGTTCCGTAAATTCCATGGGGTTGTGACTGTGGGATGACGGGGATGATGGCTGCTCCAGTGCTGCAGGTAATGGTTCCTCAGCAACTGGATGATGCTCAGGAAGGTTGGTTGACTGCAGGAGTACAGCTGTTCCAACCCTCTTGTCCCTCTTCTTCAACCAGGATGAGACAGTGGCATTGTTGATGGTGACCAACACCAGGTTTTGGGCATTTTCTTGCACATAGACATCATCCTGTACCAGTTGCTTTATATGTGAAAAAGCCTGCACAATGGCCTGGGGTAATGGAAGCCTGTTTCCCTTGATGTCTAATGGCCGATTCCTAGAAAGCTGAAACTCCTTAAAGAGCCGTAAGCACAGGCATTCAGAGATACGGTTTTTGTCAGGAGTTTCAGCAGCCTGCCCATGTACCATGTAAAGTCTGTCACAAGAGAAAAAAAAAAAGGAGGCGATATAAAGCCATTTTAATTATACATTTTGTGTTGAAAATGTCTTTGATATAATAAAAGCTATTTGCATGTTTCGGTGATCTGTAAAAATAACACCACCTACATTAAAAGAAATATTTATAATCTGGACTAACTACTTTATTCAATTTCAAAGACAAAAACAATACCCAACTCCTGTACTAATAGGTGGGAGGTGGGAGGTCGGAGTTCGGATCTCAGTGGAACATATCCGACTAATCATCGCTGATTTCATATGACAGATTTGTTGGTTTTTATCTTGCCAGGTGTGAATTTATATTACAAAAGGTTGGACTTTAAGATGGAGATAGATCGATTTTATTGTATCATTCGTATAAATTATATATGGCCCTTTGTCAGTTGAGAGTCGCCATGTAGCCTTATATTTGTTACTGCCTATAGTATAGCAATTAGCAAATATCATATTACCTCCCCATTTCCATTAATTACACTCACACCTTGTTTTCAAGGCAATCTTTATATTTTAGCCTCCCTGGAGGCAGGGTGAAACTGTCCAAGATATAGTGTACACATATAGACATGAGGCCTGTATTTATTAGCAAAAATGTCCATGAGTCAATTGGGTAAGGACTAGAGGGATGTTTTTCAGCATAATTAAACAATGGGTTGGTGGTGCTGTTGTGTTTTTAATGTGAGTGAAAACCCATAGACAATTTTGTAATTAGGAATTAATGATTTTGCAGAGAGTAGCAAGCTTTCATATCATTTTAGAGGATGACAGGATTTCAATATGTACATGTACCTCTGTATCTAAGGGTTGCTGTAAAAAACCTGTTTACATATGGCGCTCAAAGCTTGAGATAAAAAGGTAATAAATCTTTTTTTATATATTACAGCATGTTGGAAGGGCATTGGGAGGTTGTTGGGATACTAGCTGAAATATCTGCAGACCTATTTTAAGAACACACAAAATGCTTCAGTAATGCAGTAAAGAGAGTTTGTTGTTTATCCTGTTTGTCCAGTGATCTAGTTGGTGGCGCTGGTGTTTTACCCATATATACCCAAGGAACAGTCTATTGAGAAACTTACATTTGGTTCTGCATATTACAGTGAATTTTAGTGTGAAATTAGTGTTTGAACAGGTTATCAAAAAATCCAGGGTATCCAGCCACCAGATTACTACCCGGGTTTTGTTTCTCTACCCGGGTCCGAAAATAAAGCATTACATACTTCAACTGAGGAGACAACTAGGCATGGCAATGGTTGTCCCATTCATGTGAAATAACAATATTTTACTATTTCAACCATGTATTTTAAAGAAGTTTTCTGAATCTGTCATCACTATTCTTGATAGTAAGACTAAATAAGACAATGAAGTAAAAAAAGACACATACGAAATTGTGCGGTGCTGTATGTTTCAACTTTTTCCGTGGATCTGTATTTATAATGTATCGGGTACCTGGGTACCTGCCGAAGTCCTGCCCTGTACCTGGGTAGAACTTTTGCTACCTGTTCAAACACTTATCAAAATTAAGTACCCTATATGTGCAAATACTGCAATGCTAATAAAATCACTGATCATCAGAACTCATATCTAAAGCCTAAAGCCTGGCACTAGACTAGCACATCCTCAAGACCTCACAGGTACCGATATTGAAGAAGGGCTTTCCATGAAAATTATTTATGAGTACAATTTAACAAACCTTTCAGATGCCTGTTTTCCTGGAGCGGACCCACTTGGTTTTCTTGAAACCCTCCATCGCCCTGTTGGTTGTTTGGGGTTACTTTTTACAGAGTACTTTGTAGGCGACCTGTCACTGGGACACAGACACTTGTAGAGTTTGACAATAGAGGCGGACTCTCCACTTGTTAGGGCTGTCTTGTCCCGATCGAGCCTAACCAGATATCCAGCCAAGTCATCAACTGCTTCCCATCCTACGTTGCCGCGTATGTCATGTCGGCCCTCCTGATAAAAATAACCGTAATAAAACAAATAGAAAATAGAATAAAAATAATCAAAATTAAACCAATTTGTGACCCCTATCTAATATTTGGTATAGGAACAATTCAGCTGGCTGTTTATGCACACTATATATCAAATTGAATTAGGATCATGTTTGCCCTATCAGGGAAAGTTGGGACGATTTAGAAATATTTTTTTTTTGAGTTCCAATTTCCTCCTACGTCTTTTAGACAATATTATGCTTTTTGCAGATTTTTTAGTGCTTAGACCAAAGATACAAAAACTCTTCCTACCAAAATAGCACAAAAGGATGCCGACAAAATTGGAAGATGAAAAATAAATAAATAAATAAATGAAAACTCTCCCTAAAGTCTTCCAAAATTGTCCCATTATTCACAGGGTTCTAATGATACTGTACATACAATTGGTTTTTGCCTTCTCAGTGCAATGAACAGCTTGTTCAAGCCTGTCAGTGTGGTATATTAAGACTCAATGGGGCATAGCTTGAGGTTGACATTTTGATGAGGCATGATTGACATATTGCAACTTCTGCCATATGAATTACTGAATTAATACAAGTGACAGTAATTCATGAATGACTGCTATATTTTTAGGAGCCTAAATTTAAGTAGCTGAAAGCATGAATTATTACCTGTGCTGGTGGAGGTGGTGATGATGATGGTGAAAGGGGTGGGATGGGTGGTGGCATTGTCATGTCCTCTGATGAAATATCATCCTGTGAAGATGGTCCTGCTTGATTGAGAGGTATAATGCGTGGGGGGTCAGTGAAGGTGGATACAGTTGCATCCCCCTCCTCTTCAAAATATGCCTCTCCCCCCTCATCCAGGGGTGCAGATTCTGTCTGATGTGCAGCTGGATGAAGGTCTCCCTTGCCAGACTGACTAAGCAAGTACTCCACAGCAATTTCTTCACCTTCAATTGAAACAAATTAAAAGCATGTAATAATATAAACAGCCATAATGGAATGGCAACACTTAAAAGAAGGATTTAAGGTCACAACAGGATTTGGTATGTCAGAGAGGTACTTATTCTGAGCACTTTGGTAAAATTTGCATTGAAATCTGATGTGTATAGTTCTCAAGATATGAGCACGTAAAGTTTTCATATTTTCAACAAAAAGTGAACTTGAAGCAAGCACATATGACATCATATCCACACATTAGTGCAGGGTCTTTTGTTTTCCTTTAAACTTTAGAGTTGATTTTCTCCTTAAAAGTTCCACGCTTTTAAAATGTAATTGCCCAGGTGACATGAGAACTTTGCAAACTTTGCATCCCCCACTAGGAGGTCCTATTCCAGTTAACTCCAAGGTCAACACAACAATCTGATAAAACAAAGAGAAACAAAGCATTCCTTGTCAATGTGAGGAAGTGAAATAAGCTCTGATGTCCTCAAACTCACTCTGGAACACATATCTTCTGTCTTCATTTACTGATATCTCAAGTACTACATTTCAGATTTGAATGGAACTTCCACAACACGGTGTAGTTTTGGTTCCTCTTTCATATAGAAAAATATTTATATTTCATAATAACTATAATAATGATGACTGTAATAACAATAAAACAACAACAACACCAACAATCAATAATAACAAAACAATATAATCATAGAATAATAAAAAAGTGTGCCTATTTAACACATTCAGAATATAGGTTTAAAACAGAACACACTTTACATCCATTACCATTTCAGTGGGCGATACTTCATGTACTGTAAGACTAGCTTAAACTGACATGAATAGACAACAGAAGGGAGATGATCGGCTGAATAGCTTGAAGTGAATAGGATTAGCCAGAGTCCATTCACTTTCAGACTGAAATTGGCAATTACATGAAGAATACACTGGTCACTCACCTGCATAAAGTGCAATAAACTCTATTAATTACTTCCAAACAATATCTTAATATTGTAGTATAATATAAAATATGTTTCTTACCAGTTGGCTTCCCATAGGATGGATACTCGGGTAGAATTTTGGTGTTCAACAGGCGGAGACTTTGATCATTTATATTTGCAACTAGTCGTAGGTCGTACAAAGCTGTGCCTGAGGATGATTTTGCATCTACAGCCTGCTGGCCACGGTTAATGTTCCACCTGGATAGTCCTTCAAGAAGGTACATCTGCGTATGAAGAGCATTGCACCTGTAACCTTTAAAATGAAAAAAAGGAACAAAACAAAACTGTTTAATTCATTTTTAAAATTTAAATTTTAATTCAAATTTAAAAATATGGTAAGTAGAGTTATCATTTGAAGAAATTGTGATATATATTATTTTTAGAATATCTACTTTATTCCACAGCCCTGCAAAATACTTTAAGAGATATTTTGCTGAAAACAAGGAAAAATTTGCATCTTTTCATGACCCTTGAAAATTTTTGTGAAGAAAACCACTTTTCAGGTTTTTATGGACATGAGGGAATCCTGGGATACCATATAGTTGGAAATTTATATATTTATTTTTCTTGGGTGGGGGTTGTGAGTCCAAGGACAAAGACATGGAGCTATAAATGTCTTAAATAACAGGTAATCTTTAACCCTTTACCGTTGTTTGGGTCCTTTTGAACCCATGCGGAGAGCTCGGCTGTCACCCATCTTTTACTGTTTCACGCGGAGCTCGAAACTGCGAGTAGCTACCCGAAAATTCGGCCACAACAATGAGAGAGACAATAGTTTAAGGTCACGGGGTCAAGGGCCTATGGAAGCCGATGCGGGGCGGGCTATGTCCGCTTTTCTGCCCACTCCCGAGGCAAGCAGATATACCCTGATCGGAGCACAACAGTAAAGGGTTAAGGCAGGCATAATAAACTGATTGTGAACAGTGGAATTTTAATTTATGTATTACTGCTGTACCTGGTATGAAATTACATTGATGACGATGAAAGGACTCCAATGACGTAGAACCGCGACCACATCTGAAAATTGGCAGGGTGTGGCCTCCCTTCTGCAATGTGCCAGTCTTTGTGTACAGGACAACACCTGGTACATCCTGAATACAAGTTACATGCTTTTGCTGGACCCGCCACACATTGGGCATAGTTTCTGCATTGATGAGTGGTGTTCCCATGGTGTCTGTGAGGCTGCCCATTTCTTTGATGAGCTTTGATATCAGCTGCCGTGTCTCCTCTGCACCACGTGTTGTCCTCCTGCAGTGCCTAGCAAGCTCTGTAGCTTTGAGGCTTGAAGACACCTGCTGTTCAGAAGGCTCACGGCCCAGCCTGTCTTTGAGCTCTGCTCTTTTAGCTGCCTTCAGCTTTGAAATGTCCCCTTTATCCCATATAAATATACATGAGGACAATCGCTGGCACCAGGTTCCATACAAAGGGTGATGTTCTGTTGTGAGTCCAGAGTTGAAACGACGCATAAAATGCCAAATATCCAGACGAACATGACATCTCCAGGGCTGGAACCACTTAAGTACAGGAATGTCCCCAGACTGACTGCAGCAATCTCTGTCAACATAGACTAATTCAGGAGGATCTTCAGAAGCATCTGAATACCTCTTTACTATTCCTTGGCACATTTTTTGCAACCCTACTCCCTCACCAGTAGTCAAGACGGAGTTAAGAATTTCCCCACGTTGATTCCCCACATTGGACATCCATGTGGCTGATCCATCAACACTTCCAGCCAGCTTTGTTGTTATTTTTTTGGTGGAGTCTAACTTTAGTATGTTCCCAAATGTGGAAGTAACAACCCCTTTCATCTGGTCAATGTGCCCAGCCACATCATTGGTATGTGCAGTCTCAAACAATGATGCCAAAGGGGTGGACGGAAAGCAGGTGGTGGCTGATACTTTGGAGAAGCACCAGTCAAAATGCAGCCTCGTTTATGCAGTTCGCAATCTCCAAAGTACTGCAACACTCGTTTTCCCCATTCCTCACTGTGAAGCTCAGCAACAGCCTGCCTCAGAAAGCTGGAGCTATTCCCCATGGTGCGTGGCTTCATTAGTGACACAACCTTCTTGTCAAGGGCCAGTTGCTGGGTGAGTACAGCAGGAAACTGCAATCGATGGGCAGGATCCAATTGGTTTAACAGCTCTGCATTCCAAGGACAGTGTGGTTGTTTGCATTTGCTGCACCGCACATATTCCCCAACCATGTAGTACCGACAGCTGACATCAATCACTTCTCTGGCCTTTGGATAGATGCCCCCGTGGGTCAGTGTGATGTTGCATTCAGGACATTTGAGAGGAATGCCCCACATCCGCATTGGTGCCCATACAAATAATCTCTGGCGAAAATAACAATGAGGATCAGGGACATTAACTGTTGCCTTTGGGGGCGGAGGCGGCTCATGCCAGTTATGGGAGAACGTTGCCCTGAACCTCCCATTACTCTCATACAACACATGCGAGACCCATTGAACATCTCCTGGCTGAATTACTGTAGTGAACTGACTAGGAAGATGGGATGAACTAGTAGATGATACTTGTTGTGGCGTGGGAGGGATTGTCCTCTGATGAGGGATGAATCCAGTTGCCGGTGATGACATTGTACGTGTAACAGATGGTGAAGTCTCAGCGGAAGTCTGCAACAATGACACCTGTGCTGGCAAGGTACGTGATGTCAAATTTTGCGTCTGCACAATTGTCGTTGACGGGTTCACAGGTGCAAGGGATGGAGCGATCACACTGGTATTCGCTGTCAAGGTCTGCATCAATGCTGGTGTCGTCACTGGACGATGTGGTATAAAATGAGTTGACTGTGAAGACACTGCAGCAGTGATAGATGGTGGGTTAAAGGTAGGCCTATGCTGGGTCGAAACTTTATGAAGATGACTGCCAGAACGGAGGGAGAATTGTGACACTGCAGGAGTGATAGATGGTGGGTTCAAGGTAGGCTTATGCTGGGTCGAAACTTTATGAAGATGACTGCCAGAACGGGGGCGAATTGTGACACAGTAGGCGGATGACAGACAGAAGACAACCTGTGGGAGTGCATATCCTTCATATGCTTTCTATATGCAATATTCCCAAGAGACACTTTATTGCATTTTTCACATGTCACTTTAGCATGGTGATCAGACAGGTGAGTAGAGAACTTGCTGATAGTCACCTCCACTGCGCACTGACTACATTTGATCTGTTCTTCTGTTCCTTCACTTGCTTTGGTTGACCTGTCCGGCTGGGCTGATGTAGGACTGATGGGTCCACGCTTGGACACAGGTCCAGGATTTGAGGGTCCAGGCATTGCTCCTGAAGTTCCATGTGTACCTGGTTCAGATTGAACAGTGGTCTGTGAATAAAACATGAACATATTATTGAGAATATTTTGCTATATTGAATAATTTGTCATATTGTATTGTTAGTTAATTAGCAGTTAGCTCATTGAAAATTCTGTCATTAGTTCAAAGACTGCTCTTCATGAGGATTAAATTTCATCAAGACAAAATAAAAATTGCCATTGGAGTAAAACTGTAATTCTAAACTTCGTAGTGAATAAATTTATTGATTGATTTGAATCAAGTTGTTTACTAGGTATTGATGAGTTTGTTTTTTAGAGAACCCAATTTAAACTTGCATTCATAGTTGTCACATTTCTTTTTGTGCTGAATGGTTTTCAAAATCAAAAGTAAGGTCACTTTGAAACATGTTCATATGGATGGATCTACTTGGATAGAGAAGAAATTCAACAGAAAAACAGGCTCATAGCTGACTTTGGTAACCTGTGACTTATTTTGTAAAAGTCAGGTTGCCACTCTCAAGAAAAATAATTGGTGTAGCATGTTTCAATGCTAAAACTCCAAAATCATGCAAGCCTATCTTTTACTCATTTTAGCAATTGGAATTTAATATTATATGAAAAATAGTATGCAGATCATGCGGCCATGACTACATTTTTCTTCTCACTGCAGTGATCGTTTGGATTTCATATAATACTAGATAACAACTGCAGTTCATTTTTTAACTTTTGCTCAACATTTGTCTTATATTTTGTGTCTCTTAAGAGAAAGGTTATGCAAAAAATGGAAATCATTAAAGTTATGGAGACAATGCCATGAAGAAGGCCTGTTTTCACTTGGCATTTACAGAAGAAAATCCCTCAATGAAAGATCCATTGTAATTCTTTTCAATACATCTTACTGTTTTCAAAATATACTTTTCAAACTTTGACCATTTCTGAGTTTGATAGTTGGCTATGCAAAAATATGTTGCACAGTGTGAAGATTTCTTTTGTTAACCCTGTATAAATTATCTCTTAATTACAGAACAGATAGTATACAGTTTGGTGCCACATGTCAATATCTTTCAAGGAAACAATTTTAACTTCTGTAATAAATCCCTCAGGGGATAACAATGCTACGAGTGTCCTTGAAATAGAGGTTGAAATAACAAAGGCTTTACATTAGCCATATTTGGTATGTCCCTCCTTTGACATCACAGATTTGTATATTTTGCTCATGTTTGTTCATGATGCAAATGTGACATAGAAATTACCCTGCAAAATGGTCAATGTTTGATGGATTTTGAAAGAAATTGCAGCTATTTTCTAGATTTTTAATGTTTTTTAACATCAAATACCCAATTATGTAATTTTCATGTCACCAGACCTTTAGGAAGGTGGATAGTATAGAAAGCACCATTTATATTTGTGAGACACATCAAGTTGAAATTGTGCCCTTAAAATAGCACTATTCACTGGGAAACATCACTCACCTTGTGGTAGCCACATTTGCAAACAATCTCCTTTCCAAACAGATCAGCTGTGTTTGTCTTCTTATGCCGTGGACATCCAGTAATGGCCTTAAGAATTGTTTTCCACTTATTTGAACCTGGAGTTTGGCCAGTCCCAAAATGGTACTCTCCCCTGGCGTATTTATGCATTAAATCCTCCCAATATGAATCAGGTTTCCCCTTCTTAGGCATCTCTGTAATTGAAGGAGAAGTTGCACTGAATTTCATTTATTTCTCTAGACAAAGGAAAACATTATTTATAGCAGATAGGTGCTCTCTTCAACACACACAGACCAATCATCCCCCCCCCCCCCCATGCACCTTCATCACGTACAGCCATCATGCACTACAAAATGAGACAATTAAGTTTTTCATGAGCCTCACCAATTAAAAGAGCCTGGTTATTCTGTTACCTGATAGCATAGTATACAGTGTAATCCTTTGGTAAGGACAATAATTTCTAGATTTTTACCTTCCAAACAAAGATTACTAGTTTTACCTTTTTAATTAATACACGTTTAATTACATTTTAAGATGAAAAATGTTGGTGTGCACATGAAAGTAGCTGGGAGAATTGTCCATTAAGGTCCTGTACCACGAGTATTCAAAGTAGACATAGATAGTATGTACAATTTGTGCTTGATAACGCTGAATATAGCACTGTGCTAGAGACAGCTGCAGCACAAGAATTTTTAGCAGGATCCAGGGGGTTGGGGCCAATGTGGAGGTGGGGGAACAGGGGAAAATGAAAATGCTGGGTGCAAAATACACCTAGTGAAAATGAAAGATGAGTTCTTGCAGGTGGGGTCCAGGGCTTTAGGGCTTGTGGTGGGTTCCAGGGGAAAAGCCCCTTCATGCTCTGAGGTTTTGGCACATTTTAGCACATTTCCACTTGAGCAGATGGCAACCAGGTCATGTTAGAGATCTCTGCTGAGAAGAGCCCTGGTACAGTCCAGGGGACTGACAATTAAACCCCTGGAAGCTAAAAAGTTTTAGCAAGGGTAAAAAAATAAGCCTCAGAATAGGTATAGGCTATATTTTATTCAGGAGTGGAAGGGAGGGGACATGAGGGTGTACATGACTAGGCTGAAGGTTTTCCAGATCCCTTTACCCTTACCCTTTCCCTTGGTCCCATCACTGGGTATATGTGGAAGACTATAGACGGGCTGTGCTCACAATATTTTGATCTACTGTACCTGCAGACACTTGGCATGCCCCTCAATCCATGAACGAGGGGTCCTATAGTGTGACATGAGGTCAAAATTTAAAAATCGCTGTATCTGTTTCAAATTTACACTCATGACAGAGTATTAACAGCAGTTATAAAAAATAGAAATATTTTTCCATGAAGCATATGTAAACATGAGGAGACTCTTTCAAACATTAACTTGTCCAGTAAATTGACCAACATGATAATGGGGACACTAAAGCAGTTTTAAATCTCCTCCCAAAAGAATGATGAACATCTGAAATGGTAGAAGATTCTTATTTGACTGTGTTTTAGTACACATTGTGACAAGAACTTCGCAAAAGTTTCAGAATATTCTCCAAAAATTAAAAAAGTCCATTTCATTTTTCTTTAAAATTTTCATGTGTCAAACTGATAGTTTTAGAAATATTGACTTAGGGTGATGCTTACCATGATATGTAAGCAAAATAATTCATTCTGTGATAAATATATTTTTCTAATTATCCAGGTTTGTAGCATTATATTGGCAAAGTCAGTAAAAACCCACTGAACCCCTAGTTTATGGATTGAGGCTCATTGAGCCATATCTCAAGCTGCGAATTTTGACAGGAGAGCTACTGTAGGGGGATGCAGTAAAATTCTAGTCCAGTAGCACTCTCATTTAATTCAACTTGAAAGCTGAAAGATGCAGACCATAGCTCATACTTATTGTGTGTCATTAAACCTGTGAGTTTGTTACATAACTGAAATTAATTTCACACAACAACGTACCTCCTGATGCTGATATCAGATTCCAGCTTCAATATGCTTCACACCACTCGTCTCCAGGGACTTGTTGTTTCTTGAACTGATCAATATTGTCTGTTCAGTTCAGTGGCCCTTTTAGAGTTGGCTGCAACTTTGAGTCCTAGTGGACATGTCCAACATAATCCAGCAGCAGGCACCTCCAGTCCTACAATGACAGAAAATTGAGAGAGATGGCTAGGAAAATGTGTAAAAACAAAATCTGCTTTAATTGCATGGCAAAACAGAGCCTGGATAAGATCAAGCAGATGACTGGAATGACCAGGTTCAATGGGATGAATTCTTAACCTTACAAAGATAATTCAGAGTAGTCCCATATGAGCTGAGCACTCTTGCTTGTCCTGACATAGTTCATAGTGTACCAGACACTTTCTTTTCTAAGAAAACATTCAAAATGTGATGCAAATGTAAACAGGAAAATGGTGGCAGTAAAGTGAGAGTGAACTACAACTAATTGGGTTTTTATTATAAGGTTGGTAGCTTTGTTAGACACTTCTGTGTTTGTTCTAGAATCCTTTTCATACTTCTACTGTACCATTTTCAGTTTTTGCACTTGTATTTAAATAAATGAACTTTAATGAACAGAACTGGTGAATTGTACCAACCCACACTAATCAGTAGAATGATTCCAAATTTAGTCACAGTGTCCTGATAAAATATCCCTTATGTTACCAAAATGCTAGTAGGGACAAGTGCTGACTAACAAAGGAAGAAAACAATAACTCCCATCTAACACAAGCTGGGTGGACAAGTACCTTTAATGCATTTCCTGTGTATAGAATCAAAAACCATTGTATTCATGGGTTTGGTCTCTTGTAATAATAGCTGGGAACTATAAGCTGGGAGATACTTAATGTTAGAAGAATATCTCTAACAGGTAAATATACAACTGAGGGGAGATGAATAGGCTTAACACCTTGGAGTGAAGAGTATTATACCTCTTTGCAGTTGAGGCTGGCTTACTGTACAATGGCGTATACAGTTATACAATATAAGCTGTTTGTTAATAGGACTTAAGTTAACAATGGAATCAATAAAGTTCATTGCAATTGGAACTTTTTGTTGTGCAGAAAGCTCAGATTGTGCAGAGAACTACTGAGAATTAAAAATTAAAGAAAAAACTATTGTTATT
This sequence comes from Holothuria scabra, assembly GCA_037179385.1. NCBI lineage: Eukaryota > Metazoa > Echinodermata > Holothuroidea > Aspidochirotida > Holothuriidae > Holothuria > Holothuria scabra. The sequence continues at coordinate 20,141,760 of CM074196.1, read as the reverse complement.
GCATGAAAATAACAGGAAAGTCCTGCATGTTTGTTGAAGGTTTGAAGAGAATTCTATTGAGGGCATACTTAATTTAGATTGGAAAACCAAAAAGATCATAAAAATCCAATATGTGACTCTGTTAAAAAAATCTGATCATATTATACCTAAAGAAAAGAAAACCCCTGCTGGGTGGTGCGTTTCATTGTGCCCTAGTGACAGCAATATGTATGTAAATAACTTAATTCTTACCCTTTAGGCCCATTAAAACACATTAAATTCGAGTGTAAAATGTTTGTATACTTAGGCTATAGCCTTCACTGTGTAGCTGTCTTGCATGTTTCCGTTCCAATTCGGAGGCAGTTGCACCTCCTTTTCCACGCATTTTGTCCCTTTCTCCCTGTTTGTTTATCTCTAGTCCCTTTAAATTGTCGCAGAAAAACAACCTACATCATTAAAAATTGGTAAAATCGCGATAAAATCATGAAAATCTGATCAAATTTGACAGGGCTTGCCTTCACATGGAGACCGCCATTTTCCTGTTTACAAGCAGCATCCAACAAAATAGACTGCATTCTGGTTGTTCTACAGGGCAATATGCCTCATCCATCCTAGGCACGTTTAAACGCACCACCCTAGAGTGTACTGTAATATTGTTTAACATTGGTGAGGATGAACAGGCCGGTATAACGGAGGAAAAAGGCAGAGTGAATGAAAGTCTTGGAACACTGTCCAAATGATTGGAACAAGTTGCTGAAATTTTCATTGAAATTTAAAGCCTAGGAAAATCACCATTTGCAGAAGATGAATCCACCAATCAAAATTTCTTCATATTTCACCAAAATACAAATTTTTTGCCTAATCTTTAAAGGAGAGTATGAAACCCTCTTCTTTTTAAATAACTCAAATTTAGCATTTGGCTATAACCTAGACCTAGCTAGGTTTAGCCTAGGCCTAATTAAGTTTGGCCTTGCTCAAAGTACTAGGTCAAATACGTGGGTCCAATGAAATCAGGCCTTTGGTCTTGGATTTACTAGCAAGTATTCATTCACCCAGTACATGGGGACTTAAGTCCACACCTAGAGTAGGCCTAGCCTAGATATATTGACCAGTGTTGCAAAATATTACATAATCATGAATAGGGCCTAGGCCCTAGGTGTAACATTAGGCCTAGGCTAGTCCTAAATTTAGACTTGGCCTATGGTAAAATGCCCAATACCCGACCACTTAAGGATTTACTGTTCCAGTTTCCACAGTTTTAACTAAAACAGAATATTACCATCACTATCTTTTCTAGCTTTACTTCTCCTTTCTATTTCATGTGAAAATTAGAATGCCACTATGGCACTAGAACCTCAGACTCCAGAATTCAACCTAGTATGACCAGTAATCAATTCATCAACCCAGAACCCAACCACAGTATTACTTATTGTCTGTTTATGAGCCTGATTTTATTGGCAATTACTTTAAAAACAAAGTCTGAGATATTTTATCTAAATTATATGTAGCATTGTCTAATATCAATAAAAAATTAAGGAGTGAATGAAGGAATTAATTTTGGGAGGTCGTATACTGGCTATCAAAATTTTTGTAGCAAACAATTCAACCACAACTGTGTTATACATATGTACGGTCGAATACTGGGCCCAACTTTTGAAAGTGGAGACCAGTATTCAACCTACCCCAGATCTAAAAACATAGCATTTAAATTGAATTTTTTTTAGTCTGTGACTTGTTTGGCTAACCTCACTTCTCAGTTAAAACAAATATTGAAGAAGGCAAGATCTTCAACTGGGCAAAAATGAAGAGTTTTTATAGGCTAACATGATATCCTTGAAGTACCTTTTAAGGAAAGTGGCTTTTATGAACTTTATCCCACCATAGACCTATACAACAATGACTAAAATAGAGTTTCAATTTTATTTAATTGGGCTGGTTTGTTTTCATCAATTGGAAGTACAGGGTTGCTTTCAAAGATTAGATGTTAATATATCAAAAATTCTATTATGGGATAGGAGAGGCTTGTAAATAACCAAAAGCGGTCGGTTTCTGGGGGCGGTCGAGTATTGGGTATTTTACCCTAGGCCTATAGGGGCCTAGGCCTAGCTAGGCCTATAGCCTAGGCCATGGGGACTAATAAGGAGAGTTGTGTTTAGATTTTTCGTCTAACTTAGACAAGGCTTTGTCACAGTCTAATATTTGAGGCAAAAACGTTTTGTGCATTAACTCCGTAGTAGCCTAATATCCTCCAATTTCCAAATGTTGAGTAGCCTACACCTAACGTTAGGCCGAAGTACTAGCAGCACAATGGCAGGCTATAGGCCCTATGAGCTCTAGGCATAGGCTAGGCCATTAACCAAGTAACAACCAAGACTCAAAGAAAATGTTCTCAAACAAATATTCCACTTCAATAATTGTCAATCAAATCTAAAATGCATTCAAGTGAATCTTAGGACCTACCGGTATGTCAGGGTTCTGCAATTGCTTCCATCATGGCAAGGAAAATGGTGTAAAAATGTGATACTGCAAACAACTTTTGAACGCCCCGCCTCGAAGTTTTTCACTTTTTAGTAATTCACAACGTGACCGAGACAAAAATATTTCGCGCCTGCGTACCTTTTCCCCCCATGAAAGATCCTGGGAGTTGTCGTTGCCAATTGGCTGGGATTTGTTGCGATTTGGTTGGGAATTGGTGGGATGTGTTGCGATTTGGTTGGGAATTGCTCGGAATTGTTGGGAAAGCGTTCGGAATTGCTTGTGAGCCAATCAGAGTCCAATGAGGGGAGGGTGGAGCTAGCCGGGCAGTTGCTCCCTTCCATGCATGAATCATCATTAAGTAGAATATTAAACGATATGAAATCATTGAACGGCAACTGCATGTTGCCTGAATGCTTACTCTACCCACGCGAGTTCATGATTACATCGTGATGTGCGTGTTCAGCAAACTTTGTATAGCTAATAAATATGCCAAACCCTGATGTAATCTACATCACGATTGGACGATATGTATAGTAATGACTGACGGAATGAAGGAAAGATGACATCACGTTGGCACCCGACGTCTCAGTGAATGTGTAGTTGGAAGAATATACTAGAAAATCAAAATATTGTTTGTACTGAAGTATTGTTGCCAAAGGTCAAGAGCTGTAGTTGCAAACAAATTGAGAAGTTTCGGGTTTACATTTTAAAGATCCTGATAAGGTAAAGCTTCCACAATTACAATAACAGTTCGAATGTGATATTTATGCTTACTTCTTTCGCCGCAATCAGTGGAACTCCAAGCTGCGTTTAGGTTGTAAGTGCTTCAGCATAGCGTAAAAGGTACGACCGAAAGCGAAACATATGGTGAGGTGTCTATACAAGTATCTCACATGTCTTTTTCAATAGACCAGGGAGTTGCTAGCAACTCCCTGAATAGACAGACGCACAACTGGTTAAACTGTTCATTAAGTACCATCGACTAGGTGTAATTCTAAAGTAGAAATGGGAGAATCCAAAAAGTCAATTCATGACCATAGCCTTTCACAAAGCCTAACAAGGCACAAAGAGTGAGAAACTAAGGTTATTCCGATTCTTTCCCTACAATTTCACCAGTATCTCGAAACGCAGCGTGACGTCAGTTATAAGTTCCGTTAGTCACTTATAAAATATAAAACTAGAAAATGAACCTACTCGGAGACATCCAATTTGTAGTTAAGTTTATTTTAATAACTAATTTAATTTATCGACGTAGTCATCAGTATGACAGAGGAAAGTTCTTTTTTTAAACTAATGCAAAATAAGGCTCTACATGAAGCAGAAAGGTTTGGTAAATAGAAATAAAAAGGATATTACTTTTTTAGTAAAGACAGACCTGCCCAGCTGCACAGGAAATCGGTTTTTAAGTTAAAGGTGATTTTTTCAAAGACAATCGATAGATTGCAGATTAATACAAGTACTCGGTATGGGAGTTGCATGGTAAAATCGGGGCTACTAAATAAAATCTCGCTGGTAAAATGCCGTCTTGCTATCACAGGAGAAAATTCCATTTGAAACCTGTTCAACAGCTTTTAACAGGTGCAACAGGTAACTGGAAACATAATCAACAGTTTTAAACAGGATTTTAACAGGTACCAACATGAACCTGTTAGCTTTTTTTGGTGTTGAAGCCTGTTGACTTTTATCACTCCAACAGGTAATTTGAACATTGCCAGTTCAGACCTGTTCAGTACTGTTGGAATTTCAACAGGTCTCAACAGGAATTTTCTTCTGGGATAGTATTTTCACATGACGTTGTAATAGGTTAGCAAAGGCCACTGCGGCAGGGAAAAAATTGTAGTTATCACATCAGGCGTAAGCAGTTTTCCAGCAACTACACGTACTAAACTATACAGTTTTTGAACCGAAGTCAAGAAAGGGGCAGGACTTATGACGTCCGTGAAAGCAATCATTTGACCACGGCATGGTTTAAATCCTAGACTCAATATAAAGTAAATAAAACGCCGCTGACATCTTTTGTACATCTGTACTTGCCTTTTAAGGGATCAGTGACACATTGCAGTGGATAAAATGGCTGTACCATTACAGTAAGGAATGTAAGCTTCATTTTTGAGTAATGGGGCAACTAGATATATTCAAGTTTTGATGATTAAGCCAAAATATGAATAAGCGTGATATCTTACAACTTGCCTGATAATTATTCTTCGAAATTAAAATTCACAACTAGAAATCATTGAATAATTGCTTAATATTTCATTCAGCATGACTAATACATTTTGTAACCGAGAGTATACTTTATCAATAAACATGTTATTCAATGTACGATATTCCTTTTCAGCAATACTGGGTTTTTTTTTCCAACAGCCTGAGTGCAACGAAAGCCATTAAACAGTCTGTCTAACAGTGATGCATTTAACAGTCTTTTTAACAGTGTGTATTACTTTATTAAGAATTATTCGTTTCCCCCCATTGTAGATGATATAGGGATGGAGATTTATACCGACGCGTGTACTTCCCATTAACAAAAAAACTGATAGGATTTATCTGTTGTCATATCGGTCACACTCACTAACAAAGTATTGAACATGACATATTTTAACATATCAGCACGTGACATCATTTCGAATTGGAATACTTGGCTGAAGAAACTAATCAAATATCAATTACATCTTAGGAAGATGGGTTAGAAAGAATATAAACGTTGGCCATGGTACCTTAGCTATTTTGCAAAGTTTCTTCAGCTAAAATTTTGCTAGTGGACATGCCTTCACAATAGTTGTCAGGGTGTAGGCTTCAAGTCGTATTTCCAATTATGATAATATAATGTGAAATGTACGATTTCATTACTCAGGAACTTCCTTTTTCGTTAGGATGCTTATATGATAGAAAGTTCCTACATAGGTGAGATATGCAAAGCAACATCAGTGAGATTGTAGTAGCAAAACTTGCAAGGTTTGAACTAATTATTATTAAACCACTTAAATCGTATTATGCTAGTTTAAGTTAGGCTTAAGCCCAGATCAAACTGAAGCGTTATCGGGTGGGATTACTATCCGATTTTTGTGAGTTTAAGTTGAAATCTCCTTCATCCATTGTCGAAAAAAACCCCCAAGATTTGCCATCCTATGTAAATATGCGATTGGTATGAGAGGACCACCGAAGTGAAATATAAACTACTTATTTTTCGTGACGTCACATTCACAAATAGCTTTTATCGGACTACGCGTATCCGATAAAAGCTGTCTGCGAATGTGACGTCACGGAATAATTGGTAAAGTTTATAATTTCGTAGTCCTGCGATACAAGTCATATATTTATAAAGGTTGGCAAATTTTTGTTTCTTTTCGACCACGATGGAGTAGATATTAATTAAAACTCACAAAAATCGGAACGAAATCCGATCAGATATCGCTGTAACGTGACCTGGCCTTTATGATTATAAATATACCTATCTGTGGGTCTGTAATGTAAAAGTGTTGACAATTGCTTCGCTGTTAGATTAACTTTCCGTAGCGAGACTGGTTTTTATATACTCCTGAGTGAAAGCAAAGGTACACAAAGTTGAATACAACGTTGGTGAATGTAGTATGTAGTGTTAATATCATGAGTACGAAATTTAGCACAGTTGAAAGCAACTCAGCTTTAAAAAGCCCTCGTATACATAAGTAGGCCATATAACGACTGCATGTGTAACTAGACCAGGCGATCTCTGACTCTGTGGCAGTCTCATTTTAATGTTCGCATAGATAAGAAAAGGGAAAAACGCAAGAACGTTGTCTTTTTTGACGAAATAGGGGAAATTGGTAAATAAGGTGCTTATCTTAACATGATAAGGATGAGGATGTTCAATGACTTCAGGCCAAATTCCTGAAATACAAAGGAATCGGTCCCGTGTAAAGGAAACAAGAATCCTGGAGTTTGGGCAATTTGAAAGAGAAGCCGCATAAATGTTTCAAACCCTTCGAACAATTTGGAGTTATCGCCCTGCAATGATGTGTCCTGTTATAAAAATCCCTGATAGAAGACACTATTTCATTACTTTAATTTAAATGCGGGGTTAGAATTTGCTCCATTTTTCTTACAGCAAGTATTGAAAATGAATATGCATCCAAACAGGGAGCCAGGGAGCCAGTGAGCCAAAAGTGGAAAAAGAGCCGTGGCCCGAATCAAACCAACTGGTTAGAAACTGACCTTTAAAACTCCATCTGACTAACTAACCAATCAACAAACTGGAATAGATGGAGAAAGTTAGACCAAATCGCTCGGGCGTCGTGTACTTGAAAGTAATTTAATCCTCTTCAAGGGATAAAATTTGATTGACAGGTCACTCTTTTCCCTTTTGTTTGACTTTTGTTGACTCCTGGTTTTAATAATGATCTCCTTCTTTCAAAGTCCAAAACCCTGTAACAAAAACCATTGTGAAGATACTGTTTTGATCTCAGTTACGTACTAATCCGATACATGTGATGGAAACGATTGTCTAGCCACTTTTAAGTTGCAAAATTACATTTTATTCCAATTTCTTCAGTAAGGAAAGAACGTACTTGTTTAAAGTTCAACGGAGGATTGGTTCTTGAAATAGAGAAAAAGGTCTATTCTTTTAAAGCGGCTCATTGAGCAACAAAATTCAAAATTTTAGCGTTTTCTGCGACTTTTGGACTTGAAACTTGACTTGTTATGCTAACTATAACCATTGTTATGTGATAGTGAACCTTTGAGACTCTCATTAAGTTATCGATATCAACTCAATGAGCCTCTTTAATGTGAAAGAAACACACTGCGCCCTTTTGTAATGTTAAAACTGGCGACGTCTTGTTGAAATAATTTTACTCTCGTTGACGACTTGCAAGGTGATGGTATAGAGGGAAATAAACCTCTGAGCTCGCTCAGCTGTAGCAGACTGACGACCAGAGCAGTTGTCCCTACTGGCTAATCTCTAGTTCAGAGGAATTTCATGAATTAGATAATGCGATAATTATAAGTGATAAGTGTGAGCTACGCATCTTGTTCAAAAGAGGACCAGCGCGTCATTTCCCCATCCCCTCCAGCTCCCTGATTCGCCAACCCATTGATTTTTTTTTCAAACACAAACACCTGATCACAAGCATGAATCAGGGAGCTCCCAGGATCTTAGCAGCTCCCTGCTTAAACACTCAGTCCATAAGAGTTTCTATTTGTTAACAAATTGGAAGCCATACTAAGTCCTAAAGGAGCATAAACTCACACACTCTGTCAAAAGGACAACGTTTCGGCGCACTACACCCTTCTCAAGTGTCTTAAAAGATTTTCAAAAGCTGCAGAAGTGTGACAGTAGGGTCACTGTATACATCTCTCTTTCTTTTTACACTGAGATGTACAGTGACGACCACTCTGAAAGTGTTTACCAATTACACGCTTATTTCCTCCACTTTACAAACACGTTTAAATTCTAAACATGTTTAGCAATTACAAGTTAAAATGTGTAGGAATTAGAAGTGTTTAAAAACGAAAAATTTAGGAATATGGCACACGTATTTAGCCTATAAGCATGTGAGTGAGTGGGGACAAAAAAGTGTTTAATTCTTACACACTATTCTAGATTGTGGCTTTGCTCTGGGATCTGTGGCCCCACCGAGGCTTTGTTATGTAGCTCCACACACATAAGCGTCCGCTTCGGGCCCGGTTTCTTTCTGCACCCGAAAATAGAAGGTGCGCCTGTTAAAATGCTTAAATTCCAAACGGCAAAACTCAAGTCTTAAAGTAAAAGAGCACCCTCCAATGGTGTTATAGTCTAGTAATCTGTACCTTTTCGTTAATGGCTCCCAGTGCAAGGATCACGTGACAAAATTTTGGACTGAATTGTGAAGTTTATGAGGTGTAACTTAGTGCTTCACCTTGGATATACATATATTTAAATCTTCGAAATAGAAAGAAAGGAAGTTGACAGAGAAATAAAAAGAAATTCGTAAGAAATACCTCTCGTTTCAAAATAAGTTTAGATAGACAACCTTGTCCTTTAACTTACAAATCATTCCTGTGTGTAGAAATAATGAGATAATTTCGCGTTTTCTCCCTCATCAGTTCAAAAAGAGTTAAAAGTATCTAAGAATCTCTTTGGAAGTGCTTTTGTTCTCAAGCCCAGAAGGGTTTTAAGAGTACTACCATTAACAACTATTGTCTTAGCTTACTTCTTATGTGCTTCTATTATCTTGTTCATTCTCTGTTGTGATAAAACAAATAAATGAAATGAAACGAATGTGAGTATGTAAAGAAATTATTGACTGCAACAGTGTAAATAAAGCAGTGGTATATCATTCTGGTTGGTGATAACTTTTTTGTCATTTTTGTGATTTATTAGTATTTTTCCCAGCTAATGCCAAAGTTAAAGGTGAAACAGGATAGTCTATTACAAGTTGGAGTTGAGTGCATTTCCCCTTGAAGACCAATGTAATGTGCTGCTACAGCCATGAGTTATCTTAATGCAGCTTTGACAGTGTACTATAGAATGATCTTTGGTTGATGGTAGATTCCCTTTTTGAAGCATTCTATTGTATTTGATAATATTTTTAAGTCCTCTTGTCTAACTATCTCATTGTCATTTATTCCACTCACACCATCAGTTGTTGTTTCTTAATTTATTCGTTGTTGTTTTCATTTTAATGTTTGATTTGAGCTGCCTGCATGCAACCTATTCTGTTCTGTTCTATTTTGTTCCGTTCCGTTGTGTGTGTGTGTGTTTTTTTTTTTTTTTTTTGGGGGGGGGGGGTCTGTTCTCTTCTATTATATGGATAAATTTATATTTGTGTTAAGAAGTACATACGATGATACAATGCCCACGATTAATAACTATTGTCAATGTTAAACTTTTCGAATCTACCAATGTACCACACAGTTATCATCCCATCTCCGCAAAAGAATATAAATTACATTGTATATTTAATTGTTCGAAATTTGTAGGTTTGAGCTATAGCAAATTCATGAACAAGAAATAACAGAATGCATTTCTATTTTATCGAATGTCTTCCTATGGGGTTTATTAATTGAAACCTTATCACTTTAAACGAAACTAACCAGCATAGTGAATAGCCTTTCATTCCGTAACGGAAACGTTGCCTTTAATATTAATGAATCCGAACGGTCAAGTGATGGTCTGATTAAGCCAGGATTAACCATTTCCTTACCCGGATGTATGTATAGTAAGACTTCGCCTTGGTTCCTTCAATATCAATGAATACTGGGGTTTAGAATTGTAAAATTAAGACAATTACGGGCTGATGGACCCCACTAATGGCCGGCTACTCGAGCTGTTTGGATTCGCCTATATAAAAGTACGAAATGTATACCAAAAGCAACATTTCCCTTTCAATGTTTAACCCATCTCGATCGAATACTGCAAATGAGAGATTGTAATCTTTCGTTTTAAAAACCCTCCCACGTGGATCTTATTAACAGAAAGATTAACACAAAGTTTCCAGCCTATTACTATCTTATTTTAATAATTTTTTATTGTTTTTGCTGAACTCCACCGCTGAATTAACGAATCGCGATATTTAGTTGCTTATGTTACTTATTTTCCGAAGCTCCCTTGTGAACACGTGCAGCTGCTTCTCTCAAATGTCTCTACTTGAAAGTCATTTATGATTTGAAAATAAATTCCCTTCCCATCAGTTTGCATGTAGGTGTCTAAACTTGAAGTGTATAATAGATGAAGATAACCTTTCTATTTAAAAGAAATGAAGTAGAATGTGGCTACGGAGTATCTTCTTAAAGAACTCTCCATACATGTTAAATAACTCTACCTGAAATTTGCTCTGCTACATTTTTGATTTATTTCATAGCCTTGTCTGGTCTGATTTCTCTGCCGTGTATTGTAAAACCTAAAGTGTAAAATTTTGGCAATTTTGACCTTTATAAAATTTAAACATATTCAAAATTTAGGACGGAATTGTCAAATAGTTGTGCCCATCTCAGAGTATAAACTGAATGATTTGAGAAACAAGGTTTAGATAGGGTTTAGATGAGATTTTACAGCTCACTGGCAGTTTCTAAGCAATTAGTTTGCAGTTCGGGAGATAACCGTCTTCGGGGGAAAATGAGAATTCACCCGATCGGGAGAAACTTTGCAGCATGAATATTCATGAGCACTTAGTGTGTACCTCTTCACAGTCGTCGCGTTGCTTTATAAATGTGGATATGTTCAAATACAAGGTTACTGTTCACCACCTCAGACAGAAATCTTAAGAAACTTTCAAAAACGTACTAATGGGCTCAATTGCCTGCACAAGTAACTTACACAACTTTCTGCAGAAAAAAATTGAACAGATCTTGTGGCTGTGTCGAGTCTATAATTTAAGCTTAGGACACAGAACGTGGCAAAATTGCTCGATATCTCAAAATTTTATAATTTGTTTTTTAATTTTATAAAGGTCGACGGTAAAATTGTGTCCAAAAAAAGCTTTACGGAAATGGTGTTTATTATGTTAAGGAATTATTTGATGTTAATGGCAATTCTATTTCTTATGTCGATTTTCGTTATAAGTTTCGTACCACGCATTATCCCTTTACTATGTTTTTTGGTCTCTTGGCCGCAATTCCAGCCGAGTGGAAAGTGAATCTCTTTACCATTGAAAACCCTGAGCCTTTGTTTAGCTCTGCTCTGAACTCTCCCCGTGTCACGAATTTTTCTTATCGTAAGCTCATTAATAAAATCGTCTTACCCCCTAGATGCATTGTTAAATGGAATGCTACTTTTAGCTTCACCGAAGATGAATGGCAGAAAATTTTCATTATCCCCCGCATTACTCTTTCAGACAGTAAGCTTATCTATTTTCAGTTCAGATTCCTACATAGAATTCTGGCCACTAACAAGTTGCTTTTTGCAATGAATAAAAAAGACTCTCCTAACTGTTAATTTTGTAAAACTGAGATTGAAAGTATTGATCACCTTTTCTGGAGTTGTCCATATACGTCCTCCTTCTTATTAGACACTGAACAGTACCTTTTTGGCAGACAATTCATTCTAAGTAATTCCGATTTTTTCTTTGGTTATAAACTCCTTTTGCAGCATCCGTTCAATTTTGTTTTCCTGTATTGCAAATACTTCATTTACACTTGTAAACTTAATTCCACAATTCCCGATGTTTCAAGTTTTTATCATGAGCTTTTATTCATAATGAAAGTAGAAAGTTACATATGTTCCAAACCCACCTGTTCGCTTAAAAGAAAAAAGAAATTTAACGATAATGCTAATTCCCTTTCTTATCGGATTAATGTTATTAAGATGGGTTTTTTTTGTCTTGTTTTTTTAAATTGTTACCCTCCCCTTTAGAGAGAAGTTACTTTTGATTATTGACTGAAGTTCTCTTTTTGGTGTTTCCTATTGTTTCATTATACTTATGTACGCCTACATGATTTTGAAAATATATGATAATGCGTCTTTTCATTCTTTACTGTTAAAAAAAGTGAGCGTGATTTTGCATTGTAGTCAAGTAATTCTGCTTATTTATCAAAGGTGTAAATACTGTACATAGTTACTGCAACCAGATTATTGCATTGTATTGTTTGAACATTGGTATGAAACGTATCCAAAACATTATTGTATATAACAATAGAACACTGCAATGTTCAGTACATATGTTTGTAACTACTGTAAATAAGGAACTACGGAAAGCAATACAGACTTGAGGGGAAAAAGTCTTCTATAGAGGCTTTGCAATTACGTCACTGAACCGCCATGCTGGAGGACATTCATGCCAGATACACGTGGCCTTGTGCCGAACGCACTGCACAGTGTGCACTGTGACATGCACGGTGTATACAAATTCAACGAGCAAGCGCGTCCTGGCGTCCCGTATGGTTTACTACGTAGTTACATGTACTCCAACATGGCCGCCGGAGAGTATTATGACGTCATGTGAAAAGCCTCTATATGGCAGGACCAGGAGTCAAACCCCCGTTGTTTCTCATGATCAAGTTCTCATAGCATTATTCGCTTATTTGGAAGTGTACATTATGCGCCTTTTTATTTGCCAGATGCAAAATCTGGCCAGTTCAGTGGTGAGTCAGGGGTGCCACAGTTCCCGAAATCTTGCTTCAATTTAAGTACATTTTACAATTGATAAAGCGCATTCGGTGGTTGCCTTTGCGTTTTGTGAACAAAGGGTCTAATCTAAGCTTAGTGACAGGCTCTAGTACTGTATGCATGCCCATGAGCCAGAGATTCAGTTCCGAAGTGGGTAACTCCATTGTTTTAGAGGTCGTTTAGAGTCCTCGGTGGGGAGACAGATCTCTGACCCCATGTATCTGAAATGCAGGCAGCAATCTTTATGCTGGAATTATTTTTTTCATAAGTTACTTGATATCCTATCAACTGCTCAAAAGACTTTCAAATCATTTACATCGCCTTCGACTGATAATCAGAACAAATTGTTTACTCTCAAAAAAGCTTAAAAAGTTGATTCAAACAAACTGTGTGAATTTAAAGCAGGACTTGCTGCTAAGTTAAAGACTTTGGATTTCGAGAGTAACATTTATATCAAGTGAATGTTGAGAGTGTTAAGAGACTTTGATCTTATCTCTTCTTCGTGTTTTCTTCTGTTTTTTTTTTTGTTTTTTTTTTCAATCAAATTTGGCGTTCGATATTTTCAGGGTCCAAGATGCCCTTTTGACCTGACCTTCACTCCCTGATTCCTGCTGAGTTTTTCAGAGCACAGAACACTTATCCGATCTCAGATCTAAAACTTAACTTGTGATTACTAAGAACTTCGTTAAGACTGAATGTAGATCTTTTGAATAGCTCTACTATCCTCACCACAAATAACGCAAAAAGGCAAAGCAGATAGAGCAAAACTGCCGCACGAGGCCTAAGAACAAACAAAAGAAAGATCCCAGGCCTACGAAAACCATAATCAGAGTTACCTGCGTAGCAAGCTGTACGGCATTTTCCTGTTTCCGTCATATCCCTTTTAGACTGGAGATGGAAGCTGAGGAGCTGAGAAAACACAGTCCGCTCAGTGGGTATAAGACGAGTCGAAAAGTTGCAAAGAGGGATTGTCTATCTGTACGCCCGTCTTTTACACCGATGCGTACGGTAGCATGGGGGTCTATTTAGGGGGTATCTAAACCACTGTAGGCACCTCATGAGCAAAAATTTAAGTCAGACCCCCCCCCCCCTCCTTGAAAGTCTACTCGACGTCCCTGTACGGTAGAAAGAATGAAAGTGTATGAATCCATTTTGAGCTCTAAAGCCTCCAGTTTATACTTAAGTTGGATGATGGAGTGAACATAGGGGTTGCTGTAAAACCCACAGTAAGAATTGTACTACTTTTACAGTCTTGCAGGAAACAAGCGGAGTTGTAACTGTTCGCTACCGTAAAAAGGTTATCTATGTTTAGCTCATAATGATCTAGTTGTAATTGTGTTGTTATTAAAGTGTACTGTACCTGTATGTAGATACTTGCGTGTATTACTTTTCATATTTCACCTTCTGTCTTGTATATATTTGTATATATGTTCAGTATTGTAATGAAGTTCTTCCTTCAAGGAAACAAAAACTATATTTAGCTCTGCAACTTGAAGTTATTCTTGTCTGTGCAGACTGTAGGGAACAGAACGTGGGTGAGAACGGGTGAATAGTTACGTGTTAGGCACCGCGGTCATAAACAAAAAACAAAAAAGGAACTACTTTGCTGGGTCAACTCTTCCAAACCTCGATCTGTGAAAACTTCGATCTCTTCTTCTCTGTTTCGAATCATATATGTAATCTACATATTAAAGGCGAAATTCTACCTTTTCGTGTGACCTATAGGTCACACCAAAAGTTTGAAAATTTCACCTGTGACATATTTAATGTTACCTCCATTGTAGAGTTTAATTATTTGTAATAAGTGGCGATTTTATCATTTGGAATTTGATCGTAAAATTGTATCTACTGGTACGAGTCCACAAATTATTTAGTTTCTTTTCAAATATTTGTTATACTCTATTGTCACCAAGAAGGTAATTAAGTTCTTCTATATATATATATATATATATATATATATATATATATATATATATATATATATATATATATATATATATATATATATATATATATATATATATATATATATATACATATACATATACGTTGTGGAGAACGTCTTTTATTCACCATGGATGTGTCCAGCCTCTACACGTCAATTCCTCATAATGCTGCCTTAACAGCTATCCGTTACTACCTAGACAAACGGCGTGATCCCCTTGTACCGACTGACACCTTCCTACGTTTAACGGAACTTGTGCTCAAGCAAAATTGTTTTCAGTTTAATGGGCGTTTTTTCCGTCAAGTTAAAGGAGTGGCCATGGGAACCAAAATGGGTCCCTCTGTTGCCTGTTTGACCATGGGCCACTTTGAAGAACAACTTTTTTCTCAGTATACCGGGCCACGACCTATACTTTACAAAAGGTATATTGATGATATTGTAGGAGTTGCCTCTGGATCCCGTCGTGATTTAGAAACTTTTATCGACTTTGTTAATTCCTTTTGCCCCTTTTTGAAATTTACCCATTGTATCTCGGACTCATCTGTTGTTTTTCTCGACCTTAAACTGTCCATCAACAACCGTACAATTACCTCTAACCTACGCTTTAAGCCAACCGACTCGCATAACTACCTTTTGTACCCTTCCAATCACCCCAAATCTTGCACTAAATCTATCCCTTATTCCCAGCTCTTGCGAGCCAGACGAATTTGTTCGGAGGATTCTGACTTCTCTACTGCCTCTGAAGAAATTTTGTCCTTTTTGAAAAACGCCAGTACCCTGCCAAAATCCTCTCTAATGCCCTACGCAGAATTCAAGGAACCAGCAGAAAGGAAGCCTTGGAGAAAAAGAGCAAATCTGGTACCAATCTACGTATTCCTTTAGTTATTTCTTATCACCCTTCGATCCGTCCTATTTTACACGCTATCCACAAAAATGTAAAGTTGCTCCGACAAGACCCCTCAACCCGTGATGTTTTCCCGGAACCCCCATCACTGCCTTTAGAGTTGAGAAAAATTTAGCCAACCATTTAGTTCGGGCTTCCCACCCACAAACTTCTTTCGACGACACGGCTGGTACCTTTCCATGTAACCGTCCGAGGTGTAATACATGTCCAGTTGTCGGCAAACACGACCTCGTCAACATTTCTGGCCCCAACGGCAATAGCTTTATTGTAAAACAAAGATTCTCCTGCATTTCCTCAAATGTAGTGTATATTTTAGCTTGTGGGAGATGTAACTCGTTGTATGTGGGAGAGACCAAGCGCCGCCTCGCGGATCGAGTCACCGAGCACCTTAGGTCCATCAAACAGAATCTCCATGGATACCCGGTGGCTGCACATTTCAATCCCCCTTCACCTTGTTCAATACAGCATTTAACCGTTACGGCAGCTGTAATGTGCCGAGGCTCCGATCGTGACCGCCTTAGTGCTGAAAACCGACTGATCATGAGGCTAGGTACTCTCGCTCCACACGGGCTTAACGTTAGAATTGAACTTTTGTAATATTCACCCCCTTTTTGTACCAGTTTTTACTCCTTTTACACTTACCCGTTCGTGCTCGTTTTTTTCTGTGTAGGCCTTACTTACATTTTTTTTTCCGGAGCTAGTTTTTGTCTCCTGTTTTCCCTTTTTTAAGAACATGTTCGATTTTTTCGTGCATTTTTTCATCCAGGAAGCTCTTTTTCTTTTTTTGATTTGTGTTTCATCCTTCGCACTCATGTTTTCTGACAGTCACTTTCGTCCGGTTCTGTTTTTACAGCGATCGCTTCGGATTTGATGTTTGTCGTGTCCAATTGTTACTGTTGGTTGTTCAGTTTGGTTTTTGCCACCTGATGAAGGGTTTATACCCGAAACGTCGTGGAGTTTTCCGCAAACTTTTAAGCACTTTTTACTACCTCTTTTCGACCTACACATTTCAACAGTGCTCCGCAGCATTTCGACCTTATTATATATATACATATATATATATATGTGTATATATATATATATATATATATATATATATATATATATATATACATATATATATATATGTGTATATATATAAATTATAGAATGTACTTTACACGCAATTATAACACCATATCATAAACACTTAAATATACAAAGGTATTATAACCTCAGTAAATTATAGCTGGAAGACAAATCTGATTGTTTTATTTTAACAAAGGACTTTATTCCTCAACCCACACTTGAAATAATCTAAGGGAGGCAACCTCATGCTATCCTTGTAAAACTTTTTAAAAATGTTTTTTCTTTCAATGATTACGGCACAAGAACTAAGTCTGGGTTACACCCAAAATAAACGGAGATATCTTCACACCGTGAAACAGTACAGAAAAAGAAAATATAGAAACTAAGGAAGTGCAATCCTTTTTTTTTTTTTGAAGAAAAATCTTCATTTGCCCCCTCAAGTACATAGATACAACCAAACAACTTTTTACAGAGTGTACAAGTGAACAAACTTTTTTCCCTTGAAGAAAGACACATTATTTTTATCTTCATACAAAACAAAAGTTGAAAAATTGATCTACGGCTATAATATTTCAGAGTATTTACAGGATAAATTTAACTTTACGTATTTTTAAATCTAATATACCATAACTGAAATAACATATGAACTGACTAATTAATTAAGAGATACTAATATTCTAGGGATTTGTTTTCATTCCATAGAAGCAACAACTTTATTTACAACAGAACAAATGTACAAAGAGAAGAAAAGAAAACAAATAATAAAATATTTACAATGTGTGCGGCAAATTTTGGTCTAACGGTAGAGCATCCTCCTCTCACACGGAAGGCCTGGTTTGATTCCCATGTCAAGCCATACAAAGACTCAAAAAATGGAACCTAATGCCGTTGTGCGTGATGCTCCGCAAAGCAACGGAGTAGGGAAAACAAGCCAGTGAGCCACACCTGGAAAACAAGGTGTGACCGGCTCGACATGAACCAAGTCATAAGGCCCAAGCCGTAAAACTCAATCTAAGTAAGTAACTAACTACAATATTTACAGTAAGATCAAACTTGCAAAGCAATTTAGACAGAACCAATTTTTTCTGTTAAAAAATGTAAGTATTTAAGCCTGTGACGGTCTACTTTGATATTACTGCATAAAGCAACATCTTTCGTGGTCAATAGGTCGTCGTCGTAGTCGTCGTCGTAGACGAATATTTACAGAGTTTTGTTAAATAAATATAACATTTACAAGTATTTACAGCAATTAATTTAACTAAACACACCATAATACAATAATTGTAATTAACATAAACATCATGGTACTAACTAACAACGATCATTCTATCATTTTATCGATATTGAATGAAAACAAAGCGCAAAATGTTATTTTCAGTGTAATGCAAACGAAAGGAAAGTTTACCATCTTTGATTGAAACAAAGGAATTACCCGCTACCAAGACCTTTTAAAACTTAGAATCACTGTATCTCTGTTGTCTGCCTTTAAACGATCTTCGATGTGCTTTGATTTTGCCGAGATCAAAACTAGGGTTGAATGAAGCGTAGACCCAGAAACGTGAAGGCATACTTCCCTATAACAAATTTTGTTACGCAAACCACAAACCATAATATATACTGAAAACAGCCTTCGAGACTTTAAACTCTGGAAAACCATACAAAAATAATTTCGTACTCGTATTGAACTGACTACCCGGAGAGAATTCAAGTACAAAATTTAACCAAGAAAGAATTGGTCTAACTTTTCTTTTTTTTTGTGAAGAAGGAACTTTTATTTTCATTCTCAACATACATAGGCTTACATACAAAACAGCAAATTATTGAATTGGTCTAACTTCCGGGCATCCGCTAAAAGTAAGACCCAAGAGCCCCAGCACATTAAGAAAAAGGACGGCAAAACCATCCTTCGAGCCGGATTCGAACCAGCGACCTAAAGATGTCATACAGCAATCCTCTACAGTCTTCCGCTCTACCATCTGAGCTATCGAAGGATAATGTTTAAAATGTGAGGGTAGTTATATTATAACCACGCACTTATTCGTTTAATTTCTGTAATGCCACGCACTTTGCAAAACGGCAATATACATGTTTTATGCCATACAGTAACGAAGGAAGTGTTGTATGATCCAACGCTTAAACGAGGAATACGTTTATTAGCTCTATGAGCCTATTATCGAAACTCCCACCCACGCTGTCAAAACAAGCAATGACTGTTCATTTCCAGTTAGTGAATCATTTAGGGAGTTAGTTTATTGTGCGGAACCTACTCATACAAAAAGTGGAGAATTGAGCGTCTTAGATCTATTGCAAGGTACATACTTGAACTAGAAAATGTGGTTTCGTAACGTAACCGCAGTGTACATGACCATGTACCAGTCTCTGGTTGCTTATATATGGTGAGGATGGACTGCCTGGTTAATCCGACAATAGCCTGAGGGACGTAGAACTGGTATGTGAACTAAGGGGGCGGGGTGTAAACATTTTATAGCAAACAGCTTCTGCTAACACTTGTTTACAAGTTTATTTCACCTTCCACCTACTCACCTGTATGCAAATGCTATTACATAACTTCCATCATGAGTCTTCCTGATAATAACAGAAGACCACTCTCTCTCCCCTGTATGTAAATTAGCCTATTACATAAGACTTTTGTCTACCTAAAGAATAGGTCCAACTGTTGAAGCTCTCACTCACCTGTATGCAAATGATTAAAACTCTGCTTCTGTTACCTTATTTTGTGTACAAACCTGTATATTGTGTTCCCTTTTATACTGAATAAATTGATTTCATTCTGTTCCGGTCAATGAGGCTGACAACATCATTTCTGTTTCCTTTTTAAGCTGTTTAAATCCGAGAGAACTATATAAATTTGAACAACGATTTGATCCAATGACGAACTGGCACCACTGACACATACTGATTAAGGGGCGATGCGCTCTGTTTAGCAAAAAATTCCTTACTGGCTAAAGCATGCTGTAATCCTAACGTAATCCCTAACCTGAAAAAAGAATACAATCGATACAATACAATGGCAACAGCCAATCAAAAAACACGTTGTTAAACAGTGCGCATCAGCCCCTGATTAAGCGATTGCCTCCAGTCCATCTATTGGATTTTTTTTTTTATTTAAAGCTTCGTCATTCAGTCATTGGCGGAAACAAATCTCAACTCAAAGCATATGCAGGCAATACCCTTTGGTTAGGTATTACTTGGAAAAGAATGGAAGAACTCGTCATTTAAAAAGGCCCAGTCACAATATATTTAACAATAAAAGCAAAAAGACTTTGTGACAATCAAATTCTCTGTTCCCACTTTCAAGGAAGGCCATTTTTCCATTTAATCAATAAAACGTAGAATAGTCAGGATATCTTCAGTAAAATATCAAATTTTCCATTTTTAAATTAAATTTAATTCTTTTGTCCGTGCTCCGGATCACTTCTATCCCTCCTCCCGACGTCTCGAGCCCCTCCCCACCTCATCAACAAATTTCTGGTGCCATCCTTGTAAAGCTGATGAGTAAAGGGAATCAGTTCATATTTGTCATAACAAAGACTTAAAGGCTTGGTAGACTGAGTCAGTAAAATTCTCAACGTAAAATCTGTTTGGCAGTTTAATGTTTGTCTAGAAACATAGATTCATACAAATAAATTGATACATTATGCCTGTTTCTTGAACTCAAATACCAGTTTATGTCGCCTTATGAGCTCTGTTTAACTGGTAATGGCCCCTCAGATATAGCTCATGTATTTTTTATTGTCACTCAACTCAGTCACTACAGGTACCGGTACAAAGAATCATATACAATTCCATATACCATTGCCAGATACTACCATTTATTTTCCTGGAAGTAATAACCTGGACACGTCTTCAGCTCTTCGTTAATCAAGTTTTCAAAATTGTGTTCCAAAATCCATTATACATTGTTCCCCTATACATAGTTCTGTTTAAAATTTCGATTTCCCCGAATTCCCCCTGTTACAGTAATGGTACTTTTGAATAAACTGACTAAGAGTTGAACGAAACCAAGGGGTTTTGAGGCATGTAACTGACAATTTCACAGACTGAAATAACCTTCCGAAGAAAATAAGATTGTGAAAGAGGTCCATTAAAGATACCATTCATATTCCGCGGAGAAGTAACCTAGTCACGTCTTCAGCTTTTTGCTAATTAAATTTTCAAAAAGATATCCCAAAATCCATTCAACGCATATATATAGTTCTTAGTATAAAATTTCTATTTCCCCGAGTTCTCCCTGTTACAGTAATAGTACTTTTGAATAAACTGACAAAGAATTGAAAGAATTGAACGAAACAAAATGAAATGATCATCCGAAGAAAGCAAAATTGTGCAAGAGGTCGATTAGCTGACACTCTTGGAAATTTTATAACACAAATTTGCAAAATGATTCTGTTTTCTTTCTCTCACATGTTCATGAACTCTCTTCTGGCAATTCATCTGCAGGCGGGTAACTCGTGTTTTTTTTTTTTTTTTTTTTTTTTTTTTTGTTCACTCATTTACAGAGATGACGTTAAGACTCTAAACGGAATGATGATACACTGTTTAAAATCGCTTTTATTTTACAGAACGAAAATAAAATGATAAATAAAAGTTACACAAAAGTTAAGCTTTAAAAGTATACCCATTTCCCTTTCGGGTGTTTTCTGACACCATTCTTTACAGTGTTCCCATTGCAACCACTAGTGGATCATCCGTCATTTGGGTAATAAAATTCTTAATCTGTGTTGGCATTTTGGAACATATTACTGGCATTCTGTTCGTCTAAATTATTACGGTACATGTAATTATATGCATGATCTGCCTGTGTTTGAAATCGCTCCCTACGAGGTACTGGGCCGTATCAAGTTGTCAGTACGTAAGGTGTTTACAATGGACAAAGCTTTACAAGTGGAAATAGTTTTACCATACCCATACACTAGATTTTATATTCCCTTTTTTATGTGCGTTGAAAACTATTGAACTTGAACAATCAAAAGAATTTGTTTAGTTTAGAAACGCCGAACAAGCTCATATATTTTTGTATTCAAGTTGCCTGCAGGCCATACACAAGTCGTTAAAAGTAACACGTTTTGCTTTCTCTTCTCTTTCAATGAAAGGAACTATTTGTAACAACGTTTTTAAAGTGCTTGTGACGTAAATGAAATAGACCTTAACTTTTATAGTACTTACATTCGCCTATTGTGCAAGTGAACTTGTCAATCGTGGGCGTATATATAAAAGTATCGAATGCATGTTCGGTTACATTATCACGGATTTATTTTGGAACAATTTACCAACAGCAATAATCACATAACAGAAACAAGTATGCCACACACACAATTTGTTAAATTTTTTCGTTCAAATTATCATTTCGGAGAATTATTTGTTCGCCCACCTCCACAGTCAGGGAAATGATATTGGGGCTCTTTGCTTTGAGAAATGAATATAATGTCAATGAGTCCTACATGCAATGTAATCCTCGTTTCTTACATAAGTTAATTTGTTTATTCATAGTTTCTTACGTAAGTTAAATGTTTATTCATAGAAGTTGCTAATTCATACCATTCAAAAATATATTTTAAGACGGTACTAACAAAGGATCGTCAGTAGTTACATACAACGAAATTTTCTATATGACGCGTTGAAAAGTAATTTCTAGATGTTAACACAATACTTTTTTGGGTCCAAACTTTATTTGAGGTGCCGGGTTAGGTAGAGAAGTTGAACATATTTCATGGAATTGAAAGCGTGAATTGTAGGATCACGTGCTACCTTTCACTTACATGAACTACAAATACTGATCACATACAAAAGTTAACTCTTGGATTGTACAGTCTTGAAAAATGTTTCAATTTACTAACATCGACAAGTCTAATATCGTTGCTACAATGCTTATGAAACATACTCTTGAAACTTATAAGCTATTGACGTATTGAGTTTCGTTTGTGGTTTAAAGATTAATCAAGTCGTCTGACTAAGAAAGTTGGTAAAAATTCGTTTGACTCTCTTGTATAGTTCGTCGCTTCTTGCCCAAGCTCAGTGGTACATTAACCGATTTATACGTATAATACACCCAATATGTCATTGACACGTGTGTGACATTGTTTAACATTCTTCAAATACTACTCCACATATGAAAAAAGAAAATCATTAACAATTACAGACGACATACCACTTTTGAAATTTTCAACAAGAATCAAAATAGATATTTATTAATTTTAAGCACACAACATCGATTGCAACTTTTAATGCAAGAAAAGAAGTACAATTTGAATCTTTCTTGAACAGCATAGACCACAAACAAAGCGTGTTGTTATAGTCTACAATTATAAAGTTAGGTGTTACCATATTACTTGACTCTCCGTATGAAATCAGTACGTAAGGAACATATCTCGGTGTTCGTATTGATACAACATTGTATTGAGACACATTTTGATAGAAATCAAATATTTTGAGCTCTCTAATTTCTAGTTTCTAAACAGTGAAAACTTAATATTTAAATTCATTCATATTCATACGTCACCACAAACTCAGCATAAGCAAGGAGTAGGGGAAACAAGTCAGTGAGTCAGTGAACCACAACTGGGAAAAGCGCCGTGATTTAAACCAATTGGTTACAATCTGGGCCTTTAAACTAAATCTAAGTGTAAGTCGTCACCACACACTAAGATTTTAACAGAAGTCAACAGAAGTTTTTAATTGGTATAGCTCTTGTTTGACATTAAATTAAAAATAACAGAGTAACTTACACCATTGGAACCTATACTGCCCATGCAGACAGTTCCAGTTCTCTAACCATCTATTTCTAGCCCCTCTCAACCGTCCAAAATTCGCCCTAATACCAAAGCACAATCCCAGTTAATTGCTTCAGTATCTGTATCTAGTGATTAATTAAGGCCCTTACTATAATCAGAACAACCTTCAGCACATGTTGTGTAATATGAGTTAGTTAGTTAGTTAGTTAGTTATTTAGTTAGTTAGTTAGTTAGTTAATTAGTTGGTTAGTTAGTTAGTTAGTTAGTTAGTTAGTTAGTTAGTTAGTTAGTTAGTTTGTTAGTTTGTTAGTTAGTTAGGTAGTTAGTTAGTTAGTGAGTTAATTAGTTATTAATTAGTTAGTTAGTTAGTTAGTTAGTTAGTTAGTTAGTTAGTTAGTTAGTTAGTTGGTTAGTTAGTTAGTTAGTTAGTTAGTTAGTTAGTTAGTTAGTTAGTTGGTTAGTTAGTTAGTTAGTTGGTTAGTTAGTTAGTTAGTTAGTTAGTTGGTTAGTTAGTTAGTTAGTTAGTTAGTTAGTTGGTTAGTTGGTTAGTTAGTTAGTTGGTTAGTTAGTTAGTTAGTTAGTTAGTTAGTTAGTTAGTTAGTTAGTTAGTTAGTTAGTTAGTTAGTTAGTTAGTTAGTTAGTTAGTTAGTTAGTTAGTTAGTTAGTTAGTTAGTTAGTTAGTTAGTTAGTTAGTTAGTTAGTTAGTTAGTTAGTTAGTTAGTTAGTTAGTTAGTTAGTTAGTTAGTTAGTTAGTTAGTCTGGTTTTCAAATTTGTCTAATGTTACCAATGTGTGTCATAACAAGCTCAAATTGTGCTTCAAAAGATGACGACAACGGTTTCACAAGACAAAAAATGTACGCTCGTTATAGACGAATCCGATCAGCACTTGTGTTTAGTGACTGTGGGAAGCCATTGGTGGAGTCCATTAGCCTTTAATGGTTTCTATTTATTGTCTAGATTTACTTTCAAACCCTCATATCAAGCAAAATTAAGGGAATCAAGTGGCATTTCAGCAGTTCAGTGTACATAATCCAGGGTAAAGTTAAGAAAAGAAATTGAAAGATTAAAAGGTAATAGACTCCAGTTATGGACGACTCAAATAAGATCATCACTTGACTATCCGCACTCTAAAAACACTATGGTCAACTATTCCCCAACCCAAACAATGGTCAAATAGCTGACCCAAAATACGGTTAAAAATACAATTTTATGATAAAGGTTAACCATAAAGTGGTCCATTTGTGGTAATAAATTTGACCATAGTTTAGGTTGGTGCATAGCTGACCAAATTAATGGTCAAATTGACCATATGCTTTTTAGAGTGCGGATGAGTCTCTATTGAAGTTATTATTTCAGACAAATTATTATATTTTTAACGATTGATTTCCCAAGGTTTCTTGTCTTCAATCAAACGTCAAATGTACCTTTTAACGTCTCAATTTGCAGCACTTCAGTCCTTTAATGTCGTTTTTCTTTTGTTTAAGTCAGCCTTTTTGTCCCCTTCTGATGTATTGGTACTACAATATGACAATACAAAGGATAGTTAACATTACTTTGATATTTATGGAAATAATGGACGTGTGGTCTTCAATTGCTTCATAAAAAGTAAGCAATAAAAGGTAATTTTAAGTCATTTATTCGTCAAGAGACGAACTCAACATATCAGTAGGTAATTTTTCCGAGGAAGGAAATAGCTTTTTAGCATGCCGGATGCAACAAATATCATTGCTGGTCCTTCATAGTAATTTTGAGTTTTTGGAAGAAGAGCTCTTAGCTATGCTGCAACAAAATTGTTTACCCTCAATCTAAAAACTTCCCAACTCCAAAACGAAATTGCCGCTTTTACAAAACAATTTCTATGTTACATGTAGACCTACCAATGCCCATTTGTATATCGAAATCAAAGAAAGATACTAAATATAAATTGCTAACCGCAATTCTAATTCTAAGCAATCCTTCTGCCGCGAGTTTTAAAGGGCAAGAGCAGTTGCCCCATACTTCAACTTACTTTGAAGCAACAGCTAAATTTTACAATTTTCCTCATATTTCTTTCTCAACATATCTTTCATCATATTGACTTTGACGGTGTTTATTCAAGGTAAACCGAGCAAGTTACTTCTAGTAAATTTCATGTTTGAGAAAAAAAAATGTCGTCACATGAATCTCAACAGACAATTCTAACAAATGCAAATGCTTACGTTCCCCTATACGTTATGGCTGATTTGACATTGTGGTTCGTGTATTGAATCGGTTTGCAAACAAAGCCGCGAAAAGAGTATATTATGACGTCATAGAAAATGCTACTCACGTTTTTATTGCATTTTGTGATAATCATTACTGGTAACAAATGTAGTGTATTTCTGGCATTGACAAAACAAAAATAACAAAATAAAAAATGAGTCCAAACAAACAAACAACATTGCTTAATGATAATTACTTCATTTTGTTAAAATATTTCAGTTATTAAAATGTTTATGAACTATGTGAATTAAATAAATGTGTGTTTAGTATATAAACGTGTTTACTAAGTGGGAACAAAAATTGTTTAGGACAATGTTAAATTCCTAAACACTTATTTTAGAGTGTTCGTTTTGAAATTAGTTGGAAGGGGGAAGATCACCATTAAAATGTTTAGTCAACATTAGCCGGGAAACTAAGAAAGCTGCCAATAACGTGACTGAAAAGAACTACGCCACTTTCAAGTTTGTATTATCTAACAATTTTGTGCGTTGGGACTCCACCCTAGCAACTTCTTGATTTTTATCATTATATGTTTTTCTGCTGGTGGAAATTGCGCAGGGCGATTACCAATCTCTTCGACAAATTTTACAAAATAAGTCTCATGGAAGATTATCTCCCTCATATATCAGAAAAAAATTAGGGCGACCTTAACTTACTCCTTCTTTTCACATCAAGGCTAACAATTTTATTAAGACCTTTCTGTTAAATGCCTAAAATTCTTCAAAAACTCTCACTCTACCCAGCAGAGAGCTACAAACGATCTGTATTAGAAATCGTCCTGTGTGGACTACTGTATTGCTCATAAAATCACACTCCATGTTAATCGTATATTACAAACTAGAATCTTTCGTTGGTTGATTGCTACACCAATGAATTACACCAAGCTAGCAAATACACGTGAACATGACAGCATGATGCCGCAGTGAATAATTTACAACACAGGTGTCTGCATATGGAAACCTACATACTGTATTTGGTATCGTGCATCAATCGATATGGTACACAAGAGATGCACGAGTATGATAAAAAAGATCCACGTGACCGTTTCAATAGGTGTAAGTCTCATGCACCTTGATCATCAAATATGGCGGCGAAATACTTCATTGCATACCGTGTATATGTCAAATAGATAAGTGGAACCTCATGCCAATTCAAAGTGGTTGGATCGTTGAGTTAAGGCCTTGTCGCTTCGTATAATAACGTTTGCAGCAAAGTAAACATTCATGTTATCAGAGAAGACTAAGTAACGTGTGTGTATATCATTCTGTGTAAATAAATTTTTTGAGTATTGAGTCTCCTAAAATTCAACGTTCAATACAATTTATTTGAACGAATTAGAGACATTAACAAAAGAAGGTGTTTGTGAAATAAAGAAGAAAATCTCAATTACGGCAGTATTCATTAATTCGTTCCAGTAACAAACAACAGTGATGAAAAGAAATCACCTTCGCTATGTGAATAAGTCAAACATGAACGTCGGCGTCTCCTTAAGGTGGGCTCCATAAGGAAACTACAAGTCAGTTATTTATTCCCGTTATTTGTCTCTCCTCGAAAATATTTATTTAAAGGTGTTACATGAATTATTCCTTAATAATGTGCCTAACATCGGGAAAAAATTGATGATTCTCATTTACATTATAAAGGTGACTGAATATTTCGTCTGAGAAGTCTAGAATAAGAGAGGTATGGAGCTAGGAACCCCAGACGTAAAAACAGGTAACTTTCTACTTCTGATTGGCTGAATCTACCATACTATAAATGGGGGAAAAGTCACAGAGGGGCTTGAAAACCATAGATTGAGTGTCGTTTGCAGTCTAAAATATATATAGAAACCACGGACTTATATACATGGACACAGCATGTAACGTATACGATTTATCCGTAGATGGTCGTCTCCGGCTGTGACAAAAAAGGCGCACCAAGATGACCGCCGTGAAGCTACAAATCGTCTGATTTGAGGACGGCTCTGTAATATTTTAAGCAAAAGTTAAACTTTAATGGGTAAAAATATCATATTCCTGCAATATGTGTAGTGATTTTGACCTTACCTTGCCATATTTCAAAAATATTTTAACTTTCTTGCAAAATATGGGGATATACTTGAGCAAGTCCAAACTTTCGCACAAAACCATAGCAGACGGCCATCTTGGTGCGCTTTTTCTCACACGCACGGTAGCGACAATGTACCGTGCAGTATGCTCTGTCCATGTATAGGAAGTCCGTGATAGAAATATTGCACCATTACTTGCAAACCATACAGATGCACAACAGAATGGCGTCACCCTCAAAAACTACTACCAATTACTATATGTCATAACAATAACAGTAAGACTTAAGTAACATTCATAATAACAAAATGAAGGAAGAAAAGAAATATCTTTAAGTCCTGCCTTCGAAAAGAAAACATCTGTTCATCTGTTAATAAACAACCATGGATGGTAAAATGAGAAAAATACAGATGCGCAAAGAGAAATTCATGCAACAAGGGTCATTTTCCCGCAAATCTTTCTTGGTACTCTGTCTCCAAGAAATAAATGATAGTACCTCCTTGAATTTTTTATTGCTTATGAATTAACAGTAAAAGTTCAAGAAATCAAATGTTGTAAGTTATAAACCTATTTTGGAATGTATTTTTTGCCTTAAAGATACTAAGTATAGTTGGCTCATAATGCTTTTCTTGAATGATAATCTACTTTCGTTCATCGTACATCTTCATTTTCGTAATTCAAAGAATATTATACCAATAAAAGCTCCCTAAATGTCAGTTGACTTTTCATTTTTAACAGCTTCAAATAAAACTGTACTCTTTTCACCCATGGTAGTTTTTCATTCACTTAAAATTTCACAAACACGACGAGACAAATGTCAGACTCTCATAGAATTTTGTTGAATTTTATTCCGATTAAAAGGAAAATGAAATTTGCCGTTTATTTTGTTTTGTTTAGTTGAACGTTCGGGTCAGTCAGAATCATATTGTAAAGTAGGAACATTTTATCATTTAACATTGTTTAAGTCTGGATAGCCAGCTAGGTTCTCTCTCTCTCTCACGTTTAAGTCATGATCATTAAAGAAACGTGATCATCACTTTTAAGATGCCATTCTGAAAAAGTTACTTAAGAGTAAACAAAAAGAGTTCCCCTTTGCCATTAATATTTTTTCGTTTTCCTATTTTTTCTATAGGACTTGATGGGTTGACATGCATTTCCCTAACTTCTTATCTAAAAGTAAAAGATCATACAATTTGACAATTTAATAATTATATGACGGTGCTAATGGAGAAAAGTATGACCGTGGGAGCTGTTTTAATAAAAAAAAAAAATTGAACGACGGCCGATGTATGAGTTCAAAATTTTAGCCGCATGTTTCATCTTTCCGACTATAGTTTGCAAACATTTGTATAATTATTATTTACAAATGTATAACTGTGTATACGTTTATCTTTTTAATGTTGTCGTGGACCCTTTCTCAATAAAAGTCACGGAAGAGTATTTGCAGAATATTAGTACAACCAAATGAAGCTTTAACTTTCGCTTTCTTTAGTTGGTCAATTATCATTGTTATGAAGAAGTTCAACGACATTATAATCTTTTTAAGAGGCAGCACCTTCAATAACTTGAGCGTTTTCATAATGTCACAAAGGCAACGTTCCTAAACTTTTTACATTATAAGACATGCTTTTAAAAGATCCTCGTATTGAGAATGCTTGTATTTTAGAGTACTTTAGCAAGAACGAAACATTTGCTGCGTTTATCTATTGCATTCACAAGGTTCAAGTTCAAAGGTTCATTCTAATTCTGTTCATCATTTAGCAATACCTATAGAATGAAAAGAGTCTGTTCTTTTCACTTTCAGAAAGAACAGCTTTAATAATTAAGTGGTATATTTTATGAAACTTGATAATTCTATTTGACTGGGTTTCTTTTAAGTGTTCTTGTGTGCTATGTACTTTGGGTTTCCAGTTCGGCAGTTTCAATGATATGTGATGCACTAAGGCCAGATCATGTATTATGTCGGCCAATGTACAATTGAAACAGAACCATTTTTATCAGATTTAATGTTATGGATTAAATTAAAATTTCATCATAGTCGACATAATACCTGATCTGCCATAGTAGGTCACAAATAAAAATTATCTTGATTTAACACAGGGTCTGATCTTATTCATCTCAATTTAACAACATATATGCTACATTTAAAAATTGACTGACTGTATATAAAACACAAATAAAATGGAACAAAATTCAAAAAATAACGAACAGCATAGATTATGACCACCACTTTTTGGTATTTAATGCACCATAATATTCATTTTGGTTAATTTTAATTTTGACATCTTTCCGAAACAAATGCAGATCATGTACACAGAGAACGAAACATGTTTCAAAATTTTACTCGAATACACGTTTATTGATGTGCCAAACATTAAAAAAACAGCTGTTTTAAAACAAAGTTTCACCGAAGAAACTTGTCAAAAATTATTAAAATGATTTTCAATAAGGTTGCTTAACTTTGTACGGAACTTCCACGTTTCCTCTCAAAATGGTTTGCAGTTTTTGTTGAAAAAGTAATTACCCATTGCTCAAGTTATCCATTTTAAATAATGCTTAACATTGTAAACCATTCACTTAAAGATTCAAAATAAACGTATAGTGTATGTGTGAAGTGTTGGAATATAGCCCTCAGTTAGCAATATTTTATATTATCAACAGCAAAAAATCAAATGTTGAGAAAATATCCTCAATATCTGGAAACGCAGACATATCAATGGTAATTTTTAGGTACTTTTATAACTCAAAGACAAACAACCAATCACAAAAATATTGTTTTCAACACATGTTGATGAACGTATAGATGAAATTAATAAAACAAGAAGGTTTTAAAAATCTTAA
Organism: Holothuria scabra; assembly: GCA_037179385.1. Lineage (NCBI taxonomy): Eukaryota > Metazoa > Echinodermata > Holothuroidea > Aspidochirotida > Holothuriidae > Holothuria > Holothuria scabra. The sequence continues at coordinate 20,111,443 of CM074196.1, read as the reverse complement.
GGAATCCCGTTTTGTACATTTACGTAAACTTAAGGGAATACATTATAGCTTACAACACAAAATTCATGGCATTATCATTTAAATTACGGGAAAATGTTCCGTTCCTTTTGAAATGTTCTCCTACTGCAAAACCTGGACTACACGTACCAAAGAGAAACAAAAAAAAAAGGAAGTAAAACGTACGTAACATTTTGTTACCACTTGATGTACATTATTTGTAGTATTTTATTTTAAATGCATATACCGCTCATATAATCCTTTTGACACTTTTTTACTTTTTTTTCTGATTCTAGCCGAAAAACTTAACAAAGCTTCATTGAAACCCACTTTATATAACTGCCTCAGCTGCTTCATAAATCCCGATATCTGTTTCATCTTTTTGTCTAATTTATCCTTTTATATATTTAAGTCTAATTTGTCTAATTTATTAACAAGGTTTCTTATTGAACAAGAAAATGAATTCTACATCATTTAATGTGAATTGTTTTCGTAGTGAGTTTGTAGTTATAAGAAAAACGTAATTAATTGAAGTTTTCCTACGTCATATGAATTTCTAAGAGAGTTGCTTTTTATCTTCATTATATTTGGACAAACAATTCCCACAAAGGAATGATATTTACTAATAAAGTGGCTGACACGTATTCACGCCTAAAAGTGAAACTTGACTACCTAACTGCCTCACGCTCCTTCTCTTTTCCTTTTTTTTTTCTTTCGGGCAATTTCTAAATGACATCAAAAAGGTACATAAATGAACAAGAATATTTTCCCATTGCTACCAGTGACACGGCAAACGACGTCAAAACATCGCCGCTCTACTATCCGAAAGCGAATTTAACAGACAGTAATGCTTGCTGCGTTTTAATGTTTAACAACGAAGTGAGTGGGTCAGCTATAAATTGATTTTATCTGCATCGAATACGAGACATTTCTGTGAAAGGGATACGAAAGTGTGTCGCTGCATTCTTTCTTGCAGTCGAATATGCTGTGATAAGTCTGCAGGTTTGCATAACTGATACGCTCTCAGTGTGTCTAGTTGTTTGAGAAGTGTGTGTGTAATTAAGTCACAAACCTCCATTCAATCCCTACTGATGATACGATTGGCAAAGACTAACCACTACCAGCAATTAATTTGACAGCCTTGTGGGTGACGTCATTTAATGAATATTTATAACTTTCAATCGTGCTGGTATCAGAAAAACATATCTAAATATCATCTGTCTACTAAGGATCCTTTTTTAGACGCTTTGGCAGATTATCACTAATTTATAGTCGTTCTACAAAGACGAATTCGTTTAAGGAATAAACAAACGAAGGACTATATTTTCCTTAACTTAAAGGAATAAGCTAACATTTGGATGAAAACTAAGAAATCAATTTTGGAGGAGGTTAAAAACAGAAATCAGATATCAGACGAATTACAGCATTTCAGATTCCCGGCGCAAAGAGGGGGAAATAAATAGCACTTGTAATTGGTTCGGTCTGGTCTTTTACAACTAAGCGAACAAATATTAAAAGCTCAGAAAATATAACGAAAAACATATTGACTACATACTGTTATCAAAGTTACACATTAAGCACCCGTTTCCTGTTTAAAATTTCCAAGGCATCCAAGTTAAATATTTTAAGGAAAATAATAATTTGTGACAACGATTCAAGCTGGCCGCTCTTGTTCACTTTGTGCGGATTTCCTGTGTGGATTTAAGCAACCTGATCATCTTTTAGAAGAAGAGAGGGCTGCTAAGATCACGATTCTAGCGATTACTTTTTAACATAATTATCTGAAGGGAACAATTTGTTAATTAAGCAAAAGCATTGAACAATTATGTATAAAAACTACCAATTTGTATTGTAAATATCCTAGTTTCAATCACTTTGAATAAAACATGATAACATGTAAGACGCACACGTCATACAGAGTAAATTATCAGTAGACAGGAGATGTTTCGTATATTTCACAAATCAGGCAAATGAATGAAGTATAGTGCGACCAGTAATTCATTGAAAATGTTTTGTAAAACCATGCACTAAAATATTGAAATTGAGGAAATTTTTTCTCAGTAACTGGTGATTGATAATTATAACATGGCAGAAACTTACCGGTGTTCAACGTCAGTAATCTACAATAATATGACAAAGTATTATTTAAAGAATCTTTACAAACGGGATTATGTTGGTATTAAACTTCAAGCCAACTTAACTTTGAATTTACAGTCTCCTTTTAATAATAGGAAGGCAAAATCTACTTGTTAACGGTACTAAGAAAGAGACCATATTTGTGATTTTTTAAAGGAAACTGTTCTGTAAGTTAAGGAGAACGCTTACGTAAATGCTTTATCAGTTTGTGAAAGAATTTTTCACTTAGGCTATATGTTCCAGACAGTAAGCGATTTCAAAAAATAAAAATGTTATCGCCGATGAAGTTACTGGGAAAGCTAGCTTTTGTCAATGTTTTTTTTTTTAATTTAAGAATTTATCATTAAGTTTTGAAATATTAGAAAAGACATCAAATAATTTTCATACCATGAATGAGTAAGACTTTGGGACTTTACGACAAACGAAATTCTATCGCGGTGTTCCTAAATTAGTCGGATCTTTTTACTGTCGTTTGACGAGGCCGTTATTTCAAAACTATTTAACTGGCTTGAAACAAGAGGAGCAGGCTTGCAGCCAAGGGGTCCGGGGCTGAGGCTGAGACCCATTACCAAAGTTTGAAAAATTAATGGCAGAAAATGGTAAAAGAGGTCATTATTAATCACCTTAAATCACTAAATCTTTGTCACAAACGATTTTTCTCCAAAGAAGGTACCCCACTCTTTTAGACCCCTTTTACAAAGTCATAGAAGGTACTCCCTCTACCTTAGACCCTTTTTGATCAAGTAACATTACCCCCCCCCCCCCCCCCTTCATGACAAATTCGTGATTACGCTCCTGAAGAGAAGAGACACCGTCAAGACAAAGATTTACTTTCCCACGAAATATTACACAGACCTCATGTGTACTACATTCTCCTACATTTACAATCCTTTAATACAACACCTTAGGGGGCCATTTCTAAAATTAAAGACATCTTTCCAGCGTCATCTTTACTTCAAAAAGCTAGCAGACGTCTTTATCTCTATAAAATCGAACCGATGCTTCAAAGGCTCCTTTTAGAGATTCTTGCGTTTGGAAAAGATAGAATGAGGCTCGAGGTATATATCTGTGATATTTCCATCGTTTTGAGCTCTCTAATCCTTTTAACTATTATAAAATGAATAATGAGAGTGCCATAATTTATTTTCATAGAATTCTGTTGACGTCAGTGGGGCAATCGGGATTCGAAAATGTTGGATATTCACACCTGCTGGCGATTTGGAATCATCAATGGCATGTTAACAAGAGACAAATGTCATACAAATGCTTTTGTATATTTTCCACATCCTTGGTTGTTTAGAAAAATAAACGTAACTGTTCATTGATGGTGGGGGCTTTATTAAGGTCGTGTGGAGTACAACTGCAGTTACACAACGATACAAAAAATCCAAAGATAATTTGAACATCGTGGGAAAAGTAAGGAGGGCTACAAGTCGAATGGTACAATTTTGAAGATCTTTTCGATAGATTTAAAAGTGAAGGTGGATTCTAAAAGGTGTTTTCCTCATTAAATCAAAGTCCAGTGATATAGCGTATTTCCTTCGTTTTGAGATATTTTAACTTAAAATTTCAACCTAAAATCCAGGGTACAACTAGATGCATAATCCAACTGGTTCACTTGACAAGTACAAAATATTACAAAATTTATTAGGAATTTTTGGTTTCCTGGGAACAATAACAGACAGTAAAATCAACCTTACCAACAGTTGGGGATGCAACTTAAATACAGAAGGTGGTAATTAGTTGAAAATAAGTATAGAGAAAAAATAAAACGATAACGATGTCTAATTGAAGGTATACTAATCCGAAAGATACTGGGGCTTGTTTTGACCAGTACCAGGTGAATTTAGTTTCAAAGTCCAATTCAGTTGGCTTTGGGAAGCTTTTTCAGTTGTTTCACTCTTTCGTGGTGCTGTTTCCTCAGAAGCATAAGTGGCCAATCAAAAAACAGCAACATCGGCAAAGGATCCTAACCTGCCGGACTCACGCTACCAATCTCTAATCCCCACCCACAAAACATTAAAAACACAGATTTGTTTCATGTAAACTTGATGTTATCATGGTCGTGTGAGGTTGTTGCCTTCCAAAAAGATCCTTTAGTCTTACTTGAATAGGCTATGTGTAACATTTCAAAGTTATAAACCCCACTGCTGACACCATTTATAACGTGCCTCCGTGGAAAACACATGCCGCATTGCGGGTATTTTTTTTTTTTTTTTGCCAACTCAAAAATAACACGGCGCACACATAGTGTGTGTTACTTTCTGTATTGAGGTCTTGTTCTGTTCTTCCTGATCACTAGATAAAAAAAAAAAAAACTTACAAAATACGTGGACTTAGGCAGGTGTAACGGAAAGCTTAACATAGTGAAGAAATTTTGAATATTTTTTTAAAGCTGCAGCTGCTATTTACGTTTTGGTCTTTCGGTTTCAGTCGTTTTTAATTGCTGGGCTATATATATTTTGAATTCCATTTTGGTTTAAGAAAATTTTTTAGTTACCATTGTTTATTGTGACATGTAGGATTCAAGGAGACTTTAATTACAATCAGTGGCGGTGCTATACCGTATGGTCAGCGGGGGCGACACCCTCTCCCCTAAAGTACCAAAAAAGTTCTGCCGGCGCCCTCTTTACGCTTCTAACATCCTGCCAGGCCATTTTCGTCCCCGCCTCCTGACCAAAATCCCTAGCTGCGTCACTATTTACAATGTTAATGTGTCATCATTATTATCTCTTCTTCACGTTTGTTCATAAATGTTGGGTACATCTTAGATGAGACACCAGAAGTAATTTTAACATATATTAGACAAGTAAATATAACTTTTTGAGTTATTGAACTAAATTGTCACCGAAAAAAGAAATGTAAAAGGTTCTTTGGGGTTGAAAACGCTTACTGAAGCTAGAGAAGATATCCTGTTTATCCAAGAAACACAAAGTTTGGGAAATGATGATCGAGTGTGGACAAATGAGTGGGTGGAGATGTTATTTTTTTCTAATGGCGCATCATCTGATAGAGAGGTAGTGATGTTTTTTTTTTTTTTTTTCGTCTAGATTCTTCATTTGAGAGTTTACAGATTGAGCCTAACAATTGCGATAGATTTATAGTGGTTAATGTGTCGTGTACAGGGGTAGTATTCTAACTTTGATGGCATTTTAGGGCCCCAATCTTGATTCGCATGTGTCTTACAGTAACGTTTCTTTCTGTTTCTCTAATTTTCGGTGTAATTTTTTATATGTGGCTGCGATTTCAATTTTGTTTTCGATCTTGATCTCGATAGAGAAAGAGACATTTGTCGCACTAATTAAAATGCTAAAAGAGACTGTCTAACGTTAATAGAAAAGTATGATAATTCAAACATTCACAGCAATCAGATTATTGAATGGTCGTTTAATGTTTTGATGTAATTGATGTATCAAGGGGAGAGATTCCTGGAAATTAAACCATTCTTCGTTTTCAGATCCCTCTTTTATTGATTTAATTAATTCGTTAGCTGAGTGTTATTAATCGAAAATTCCCGTGAATAACTCTGACCCTGTATTTAGATGGGGAAATTTGAAATTTAAGATTCGCTCCGAAACAGTATCCTTTAGTAAACGTAAAGCTACGCAGTCTTTGATTACGAGCGGCCTCTTATTTCTCGTATAAGTAAACTTGAATCGGAAATTTTTAATGAGACGGCTCCAAATTCTCAGGAAGATTGGAACGACGCACGGGAAAAGCTAAATATTTCACATGAACATAAATTCGAAGGTATTATTGTCAGATCTATAGGGCTAGGTGGATGGAGGCCTGTGACACCAAAATATTCTCTGACTTTGGAAAAGCAAAACAGAGGAATATTTGTTACCCATGAACTATTCATCAAAGATGGGTTATGTGATATTGAACAATAGTCCTGACATTTTAGATGAAATTTGATCCTTCTATAACTTTCTTCACTCCTCCCAACATTGTGATTAGCCGCGGTATTTCGATAGCCTCCCTGAGTTTTATTCTGAATTGGATTTTCTTTATGTGACGGTTATCTTACAAACGATAAATGTAGGTCTGCGTTATTTTCCTTGACAAAGCTCCGAGAAGCGATGACATCTTTTATGACTTCAACCATTTTTTCAGTCTGACCTTTAGTTCAAGATATTGTTGCTGGCTCTAGAAAGCAAACCTTTGCATTTTAAAAACCACAGTGAATTTCGTGACACTTTGATAGAGTGAAAAATATAAATTCGCTCTACCGTGTTCATTAAACCCAAGGAAAGTGATATTCACTGCAAAAAGAGTGAATTACACTCCAAAAAGATTGAAATTCACTCCAAGAAGAGTGTAAATTCACTCTTTAAGTGAAATATTGTGTTTAAAATGCGACAACAAAGAGTACAAAACAAAATGGCTGAGACACTATCCAACAATTCAGTCTTGATAATAAACCCCAGCAATAGCTACATCTCTTTAAAAAAACGGGTTTCTTCAAAAATGGTTTATTGGAGGAAATATTAGTTTCGTTTTAGATTTAGTATAGCAGTGTAAATGATATTCCAGGATTCATTTTTCTTAGATTTCGAATAGAACGTTTCATTCAATGGATTGAGAGTTCATCCATAGAACCTTGGATTATGTTAAGTTTGATTTTAGCTTAAAATTTTTGGGTTAGGAAATTTTGCAATAGTTCCACTGCTGCTGTATATAATAATGGTTTTTGTACTTGATTTTGCCAAATAAAAGAAGTGTATGTCAGAGATGTCCATTAGTTCCTTATTTGTTTATACTGTGTGCAGACATCCTTGTCAGACAAATTGCATTAAATAAAAGTTTTAATGGCATAACTATTTTCAACAATGAAATCAACATTCTTTAGTATGATACTGCTCTTTTTTACTGAGTGTAGTCGCGATTCTATTCCTCAAATGTGGGATATTTTTACACGAATTTCACTCTGCATCTGGCCTTAAGATTAATTTGACACAAGCCACACATGTTTCCGTTAGGTCCTTATGTTGCTAGGCAACCCATTAATCTCGTTGACTTTGGAGTTAATTAATGGCATTAATTTCTAAAAGGAGAACACATGGTTGTGTTGAGTTTTGGCATAATAAAAAGGTTTTTATATGTAGGCATTGTCGTTAAAATTGCATTAAAATATTTGCATCGAAATTTATATTTAAAACATCGGATAACAGATAGTTGCATCTTCATCCGTTAAAGTTGTGCCTGTAGTGTACATGCTTGAGCTAAACAAGCATACGTAGCCGCAGTTACTTACCTCACATTTATTAGCCGATACGGTCCCTTTAATGGTTTTTAAACTCCTCCATAATCTCGTGTTGCCATATGATAACGCAATTGGCGTTCATGGGAAGTTTGCAAACTTGTAATTTCAAATGGAAAGTTTCTTTGAAATGGCCCAAATTGATACATAAACAAAGAATTTGGAACATTGTACATTAACATGAGGAGATAATTATGACCTGCTTCGACTTACTTCCAGTCACAAATTTACAAACTGCAATATCTCAAAAATTTAGCGTCGAAGCATGAACTGAAAATTTACCAAATGCTGTATTAAACAGTTCCTCTTTCACATATAAAAAGTAATTGCCGTTGGCTATCCGATTTCGTGTTTCAATTATGTGGAACATCGTCAATAAAATGAAAACATTTACTATTTAATTAAAACAGAAACTTATATTACCCTCATGAATGTGAAGTAAGATGTTATCAATTCATTTGCACATTCATGGGTGTCTAGATGTTATCATTGCCCTCAGCAGGCTTTTATTTGGTTGGCGTTTATTTCAACAGGAATAAAGTATTAAAGAGAAGAAACTGGATGTAAAAGTATGAGATTGAGGGTACACCTTTGTTTCTTGGTAAAACATTTTCTTGCATGATAATTCGTCCTGAAATAAATGTTTAACGAACACAAAAATACAATCTGACAATGGACGGAGAGTTACCCAGTTACACTTAAAGGTAGTTTAATCTAAAGTATCTGCAGCACGGGTCTGTGCACACACGCAGAGAGAGCGCCATCAGCTTTGCAGTAAGCCCACTCCACAGGCTTATTTTAACCCTTTACCGTTGTTTGGGTCTTTTGGACCCATACGGAGAGCGCGGCTGTCAACCATTTTTACTGTTTCACGCGGAGCTCGAACCTGCGAGTAGCTACCCGAAAACTCGGCCACAACAGCGAGAGGGACAATAGTTTAAGATCACGGGGTCAATAACCTACGGAAGCTGATGCGGGGCGTGCTACGTCCGCTTTTCCGCCCACTCCCGAGGCGCTCACAAATGCCCCGATTGGAGCACAACGGTAAAGGGTTAAGGTAGTTTTAAATTGGCTCACCTGCCTTCTCTTTTTGGCATAACTGTACCGGTAGGTATATGTTCAACCATATTCATTAAAGGTGAAAATGACAAAATTGGGTTTTCGACTCAAAAAGCATTATAAAGCAAGAAAATAGCTGAAATTCCAACAAAATCTGACAGAAATTGGTCATTTTACTGGAAGATTTCTGATTTGCACTTAATCATTAATTCATCGTTAATGGACATGACCTCAATATGCAATGTGATGTCATGAGAGGAACATGTCACATGCGGCTTACGTTATCCTTTGTTTTTACAATCTTCATTTTAATTGCAGGGGTCACATTAACTTGTCTAGAGAGTTTTATTTTGGAAGTTAAAACTGTACCCTTGAGAATCATTAGTACCAATTACCAACCTATAAACTATCTGATAGAAGAAGGTAAGAGATAATTAATATAAGGTCAACATAAGAAATGTCAACACTATGCATCACTCCACATCATTATTTTGCATAAGCAATAAGTTGCTTCAGTAACATTCGAACTTTGAAGAGGTGTATTTTAAGAACCGCAACTTAGATATTGACCTTATTCTGACGGATTTTTCCTAAGGAAAATTCGCTATTACTACCAAGTGAAGTCAGGACAACGTGCTGATATTTCACTCTACCTTTCAAAGCAGGTTAAAACAGCATTCGCGGAGTTGAAAAATTAAAGTCCTAAAAATCTTTCTACATGTTGTCTATTCACAAACAATTCAAAACATCACTAAAGGCATTACACTAATTTCTATACCCGCAGTTTCATCTACCGTGAATCTGAAACAGTGATGAGATGGTGTTAACTTTTCCATTTCTATTCGGACCGCACTTACAAGACCGCTTTACAGTGGTTGCCGTTATTCAGAATAAGTTTGTTTCCATTGGTCAAGTTGCTGGGTGTTTTTTTTTTTAAATACATGCATGTATTTGCTCTTTTCTGTTCAATGTGGCTCACGCCTGAAGAACTAGTCATAAAAATTAACAGACAATAAAAACTTAAGTAATTTAACATTTACATTTTATTTATCTTAGAAAGCATTATTTTGAGTTCCATTCTCCTTTAAAAAACTTCATTGCGATGATAGAGATAACTGCAAAATTTTCATAAAGTTGTTCAACTTTTATCATTGTGACTTTCCCCTCTTAATTAATGTACTGCCATTTCTCCAGCATTTCTCCTCCAGTTAAAAAATGGATGCCTTTGAAAAATAAACACGATATAATGTTTTATATTGTTTCAGCTTTGATCAGACTTGTTTGAAGATTATCACGCACCTTTAAAGTTACGTAAACTTAACATTCTAATGAAAAAGATGTTTTTGAAACCAATGAAACGTTGTAAAATAAACTGTAAATTTTGGGGTTTTATGATGAAAATAAATTCATCTTTAAGGTGATTACTGCTACTTCCAGAATATGTTTTAGTCATTTTAATCTGCAAACAGGAAAGTTATGTTGTTCACTTTGCAGAATATTTTAGTAAATAATTTAGAACAAATTGTAAAAGTAACAGACTGTGTAGTTGTGTTGTTCCTTAATTATATTTTAAATGTAGAAATAATAGATAGGAAAGCTTTTGTAGTCATTTTTTGTTCTTTTCGGATTTGAAATATTTTTTTACAATGTGGACAGACCTTTGAAAACACACCGGCGGTGAGAATAAATCAGAAGTTAATGGTAAGAATACACTGAAATGTTTTCAATCTTCTGGCATTTTCAGGATAAGTTGGAAATACTATAAAACTTTGAACGCTGTAATACAAGCCACGGGACATCACATTTTCTTCAGAGCGGGTAGTGGTGAGAGGTCCACGCGATAAATTTGTGCTTGAACCTCGTCATACCAAAACCTCCCTGGTCATACAAACCTGCTGCATGAAGTTTGTACCAAACAGGAGCACTAAATTACACACTAAATTAGGCTACTTCCGTGCCCCTAGCTCTCAGTAGAAGTTTCCAACCAGGACATGACACCCCTCCGATCGAAGCTCACAACCTGGGCTTTCATGACACTTTCAAATTCCCATACGATGACCATTGAAATTTTGAGCTAGAGAGCCTTGAATGATAGGTATGTTTTTCCCGCCATTACAACTACTCAAAAATGTCATTTCACAGAGCGGACTCAGCGGAGTAATACAGTCGAAAAAGGGACATAAATTGGTCAAATTACCTTGAATTTTGCACAGTCTGTATTTCAACTCATTGATAACAAAATTAAAATGCGAAAATGATAATATTTTGTGAGTAACGCAGTCAGAAACAACATCCCATAAAATGTTAAGTAAACATTTTCACAGGCACGAGTATTGGAGGTAGTGGTCCGCTACCTTTACAGGTGATTGCGGGATGCAAACACTTGTAAAGCAATGTGCTTTGCGTGCCCAGCGCACTGAGAGCTCAGATGTTTTGTTACCTGTTGACCTGAACAGAAAGGTCACGAACGCATCAGCAAATATGCCTGTAAAAAGGTCGATTTTTTCTATTTGTTATGTCATCCAAGTGTTGCTCTTTTTAAATTACAGTCTTTGTTTTTCTTTTTCTCTGCTTTTCTATAAAGCTACTTCACGTTGTATCAAAATGAGATGGCACTCTTATTGGGTGATGTAATTATTTAAACCCTCACTGTGTAACTTACTATGCTAGCAAACAGGAAGGCTTCAAGGGCATAAATCATTTTTAATTTCGAAGGGAAACATGGCAGTTAGTGTGAGTTCAACTGGATTGTACAACAAGAAAGTCATAAATTATTGCATATTGGACTATTTTGCTTTAAGAAACTAAATTTCAACAATTAATATCTCAACAATGGAACAAGTTGTGACAATGGAAGTTGGATGAATACAATTCATTTTGCAATCATGTAAAATGTATATTTTTTAAATTCTAGACTTCAGGTACACTTTAATAAGTCAAATTACTTATCCTCGTGGGGCGCGGATGCATCAGGTTTTAGGTAAGACTTCATCTAAGTCAATATTATAGCAGAACATGTTATACCTTTCAACAGCCTATATGGACGACTTCCTCTTTGATAAATTTTGCAGAGTGCAGTATTTCGTTACCACAATTTACCTTGTTCAGGAAATTGGTGATTTCCGATACTTCATATCTAGCTTGTTGCTTTTAATGGGATTTGATAAGAAATGGCTGCTTTTACATCTTTATCGAGCTGTTTCCTCGTTGGTAAGATGTTGTGGTTGTTCCATGTAATACTTAATTCTGCCTTCGTTTATTTGCCGCTATAGTCAAAACAAACCCCGAGTCTTTCAGAATTAATCCATTCATATTTCTATAACCATCCTTTATGTCTATCTGTCTATTGGTCTGTTAAGGTTTGGTAATCGTGTGTTGCAACAAAATATGCTCGCGGTCACGTAATGAATAAACGCACTCATCTTATGTTACTCCTTTTTACCAGGGGTCGAGTTGTTTTAAAGGGCCAATCCTCTCACCCCATATTAAACTTCTTGTAGAGGGTAAGAGAAACTCAGAGTATCAAAGTTTACAAAACACTGCATGAACTGTTTTGGGAGTAATTGATTATACACATTGAGTTTTTCTATACTCACCCTGAAGCAATATGAACTGAGCTTTTGCCTGGATAAGGGTTTGTTTCAGATAATTGTGGAACTTGGCTTAAGTAAGAAGGTTAGGAGAAATTGTACCGTGTGGCTTGAGAGGATTGGGCCTTTCATGTAAACGTAATTTTCTTCCGTTTTCTCCTTTTTTGAATCATAATCTTGGAATCTATGAATGAACAAAATTAAACAGGCCAAGAGCAATGGAACAGAATAATCCATCCTTGGGGGTCACGCTATCAATGGAGGTTCCGTCGTGCTTTGTTTGCATTAACCTGTACAAACGTTCGGGCCATCGTGAATGGACCTTTTTTTATTAATACTAAAACTCATGTTAAAAAATTTGAGCCAAAAATGAAACCATGCTTCCTAGACTATCCATAATGAACATATATTAAGGAAATAGTCTATAACTAGCTTTGCCAATAAATAAACTGAGATGAATAACAAATATGTGTGTTTGCTGATTGTTATCGTCAAAGCCGTTAAACTGCAGTCCTATTGTCATAAAATAGTTTCCTTGGTGCAGGCTTTTGAATGTTCTACTTTAGCTTCTCGCTGATAACATTTTACAACTTACATTAATCACCTAATATGGTGTCATTCAATTTTCCATTACGCAGGTCTTTCAAACTCAGTAGAGCAATTCATGATTGTCACCCGACGATATTCATATTCGCCTTATAAGTACGCTCCTCTGTAGTCGAAATTTCATAACATTGAATAGCCTTAGTTATTTCATGACGTCATTGAGAATCGCATCATTGAGGAAACCCAATCATGGAACCTTAATCTTCATGTTAATGGCTACATTCAACGAAGTAGTGTTAAAATAAGTAATCGCTAGCCTACTTGAAATCGTTCACTTGAGTCTAACATACTTCGAAAATGCATCAGATTATCAAAAACGGTTGTAAAAGACCAAGGAGCTGCTAGAGTGTAAACACATAAGCGGATCCTACGCTCTAAAGACAATTGGGTAAAATGTTCACCAAACTCTGGTCACGTATCTGGCAATACTAAAAATTTTGGAATGTTTTTCCAGTAATTGGTCAGTCAAGTGGTGGGTTACCTAGGGAAAAGGTATCTAACCACATAATTCTCCCTTAAATTCAATTTACCCAATTTCAGTTTCGTCACATACGTGGCCGGCGTCGGTGATTATTTTACCCGATAGATTTTAGAGTATTCCTCACCATGGTTTCAAAAATTGATAGTGTAAAGGTAAATTTCTTACATTTATGTATGTATTATGATTTAAAAAAACTGAAAGATTAAAGAAGCAGTAGACGCCGATTTATTTAAAAGTTCTCAAACTGAGAAAAAAACCTTATGAATGGGGGGAGGGGGAGACCTTAAAATGAATTAAGAATAAAGATTGTGACCTGTCCCAACAGGCGCGTAGCCAGGATTGTGTCATGTGGGGGGTGGTGTCATGTGGGGCGGGGGGTGTTCGTGCACGACCTGAGGGAAACGTCTAGGGATAGAGATAAAGAAAACCCAACCCCCGTGGCTAAGCCATATTGTCTCAAAAAGTAAATCAGATTGAAAATAATACTTGTCAGTACTAACCATAAATAATGAGCCGTAGTTTTCCGCAATTTTATATTTTTAAAGAAATTAAAACTCACCCTTAACAGATTTTGTTCCATCCTTGACAAATCATCTTAATCTCCTAGTTTTGTCCTTTTGTTTACATTTGAACCAGGAAACTGTAACACTAAGAAACAACAATGACGACGGAGAATTGAGAAAACAGATGTTGAACTTGATTAACTCACACAGAGAGACAAACAGATGTGTGATGTTGTTTTGTTTTCTTTAAACTTCATTGCATCCTATAAAATATGCAGGGAACTATAAAAACAAAATCAAACAGAGACAAGGATAAGTCTGGGACATCTTTTCCAGATACAATTACACAAAAACAAAGTAAATAATGAAAGGAAAAAGTATTCGTTTGTATCAATTTTCCTCTTTCAATATGAAAACAGAAAGTTGCATTTGAAATAATTTTAATGCGACAAAAAATGGTTATGACAATGGCATAGCCGAAATTTTTGTTAACGTGAGGCAAATTTCGGTGTCTGATCCCCATCCTGGAAGTTAAAATGGTCTAAGGAGAGGGTCGCCCCTCCCCCTTTGAGAATTAATGAATATTGAGGTATCATCAGTTGCAATCTGGTACAGCGTATTTCATCATTTGAAATATTTTTTATATTTGTTCTGTTACACTCTATATTTTTCAAAGTTCAACTTGGGGCATGACTTTCTGAGCACTCCATACATGGCTACAGCAATGATTGATTATTCGTATTTGTTAAAAATATTTTGTAAAAATTGTGTAAATGTTCGGTCGAATTCAATGCCTTGCTTATGGGGAATAACGTATTTGTATTTATCCTTTTTATTTAATAATCTGAGATTTTAACCTTCTAAAGTGAGATGAAAATTCAGCATAGCCTTTATATTTTGTCTCAAATAATCTCAGAACCAGTCGATGCGAATATCTTTTATTCAGCATAACATGACGATATCGGTCAATCAATCTTGTATTTGCTACACTCTCCAACGGTTGAGCAAAAAATTAAACATCACGACCATTACCACATTTGGGCACGAACGTTTCGAAAGCTTTATTAGTCGAATTCTGTTCAACATTAATTGGTTATTGGCTCAACCTACATAGTTTGAGTAAGACGTTCGACAACTGAAACTACCTCAAAATTATCATTTGCACGAATATTCGAAATTGGTTAAAAGTGCAGTTTTTATATGTAAACATTAAGAGATATTAGACCAGCAAGTTTTATTTTAAATGTTTTTTTTTTTTTTTGTTTTGTTATTGGATTGTTGTAAACCAGACAATTCCAAGGAACATGATAAAAAATTTCATCTTTATTACTTTTTAAACGACTTTGCGCATAATTTAAGATTTTCGTAAAGTGGGATTATTCCTCGGGATTATTCAGATATCCTATGATCGTATTTATGTGTGTGGAAAGCGAAAGATGCGAGAGGGAAGGTTCTCCAAATTTGAAACAAAAATCCTTCAAATCGGTAGACCTCTTTTTGTAGTCTTTCTCCAAAAAGATTTCGTGTGAATAAAAAATGCCTAGAGCTCCTCAAATTATTTGGTTAATTAGTTAATTCGTTTGTTAGTTAAGTAGTTCATAAGTTAATTAGTTTAGTAGTTCATAAGTTAATGAGTCAATTAGTTCTTTAGTCAATAAGTTAAAAAGTTCATTAGTTAATAAGTCAATTATTTAACTAGCTTATTAGTTAATCAGTTATTAGTTAAAAAGTGAATTAGCGCTAGATTTGAGAGAGAATATTCTCCAAAATTAAAACAACAAAATCCTTCGAATCGGTAGATCTGATTTATTTGTCTTTCACCAAAAAGGTTTCAAGTGGATAAAAATGCCCAGAGCCCCTCGCGTTATTTAGTAAATAAGTTAATTAGTTAATTATTTCATTAGTTAATTAGTTGATGAGTAAATTAGTTAATTATTTAAAACGTTAATGATTTTACTAGTTAATCAGTTAACCGCTTAATTAGTTAATTAGTTGATCAATTCATCAGTTATTTAGTAAATTAGTTGATTAGTTTCTAAGTCAATTAGTTATTTAGTTGCATTAATTGGTTAATCAGTTGATTAGTTGATCAGTTGCTTAGTTCATTATTTAATTAATTCATCAAGTGGATAGTTTGCTGTAACCTACACGCATAAACACCAGGACGCCGTAGGTGATGAAATGGCGAACCGAGTTGTGAATATTGGTGACCTCGCGCTTGCGCATAATTTGTGTTTACATCGCAAGTTTTACCAAGTTCGTTCAAATGGGAGTGCAATTCTGCATCAAGGTAGCTGATGTGCGAACATGGCATACAACCACACAACCGTAGCCCCTCGATCGAATGGAATAGCCTAAGCGTTTTTGACGAACTTTAGAGACACAAAGACAAATTTGTCTAGGTTAATCGGTTTTTTGACTCTTAACTGTTTGAAGTCAATGATGCATTGAACATAAATATGCACAATGACTAAAATCACCGTGGAGTCCCATTTGTGCCAAGGTATATACATATTGCACATAATATATAAAGTAATACAAATTTGTAGTTAAATTTGTATACGCAGTTTGCGGAAGCAATATTGCAACAATTTTAAGGCATAGTTTTACTTAACATTTTTAAGTAAGTGCAAGGAACAAAACGGGTTCAAACACTATCACAAAGAATAACCACTAAATAACACTCGCATTTCAAATTTAAATGTTTCTTTTATTCAAACCTTACCCGCGTTATCGGGGCGATGCGCACTGTTTAACTTACAAGAAATTTCCTAACTGGCTAAAGACAGCACTAATCCCTAACCTAATCTCTAACCCGAACAAAGAATACAATCGATACAATACCAATGACAACAGCCAATGAAGAAAGACCTTGTGAAACAGTCCGCATCTATACCCGCGTTATCAGACTCATGCTTTCTTGAATCTCTATGTGATACAAATCAATACAAACCCAGCCAACAAGCCCAGCTGGGCCCCAACTGGGTTACAGCTGGGCTACTTGCTGGGCCCCAGTTGGGGCCCATCCGTGTTTGTCAGGTGTTCCCACGTGGGGCCCAACTGGGCTAGCCTTTCCCAGCTAAAAATAATGCTAAAAATGCTAAAAATAAAGAGAGTAAATTTTAACACGTTAAAAGAGTAAACGTTTTAAAGATCACTCAAAAAAGGGCGAAGCAGTTTCGCGCTCGATAGAGTAGTGCCTACAGGTAAAAAGGGCAATCCTTGCAGACACTCGTTAAAGGAGAATTTTCTTTCTTCTTGGAGTGAAATTCACTATTCTTAGAGTGAATTATCACTCCAATGGAGTGAATTCCCACTTTTAACTTCCTTAGACAGTGACTTAGGCCCTCCGAGTTCACTCTTTTGGTTATAGAGTGAAGAAACGACTTTGAGGAGCAATCCGAAGTTGGATTGAAAAAAATTATTAAAAGTGGTTCAATCTGTATCTTTTGGATTGATGGAGTGGGTATTAAGTCTTAAATTTTGATCCCATCCTTATATTCACTATGTCAGCTTTACGTATCACAGCAGCAATTGCACTATACCCTAGCTTTGGAAGTAACCGCTTTCAAACTTACAAATCATGCCGAGAGTTGACTTTTAAGCAACAAAATGAGAGCGAAGATTCCAATAGGGTAGCTTTTTGGGACAGTGGCCATCTCCTTCCCAGACGGAGTCTACCGTATGAAAATTGAAAATTTTGGAAATTTACCAATATTTAACACCAGTATATCAACAAGTGACACTGTTAAAGTATAGTGCTGTGTTCTAACCTTTTCTTCATAAACTTTCCACATTTACTCCAATACAAGATCCATGTTTTCAAATATTTGTCTAATTAAGATAAGCAAAATTTTCGGTCTACTTCGTAGGGCCTCAAATTGATTTGGAGAAGGAGGTTTTGAAAACTTCTCCTCCCTCTGGTTCATCCCGGTCATCCCGGTGTTGTTTTCATAAATGTTCATTCCGTAAAATTCCTAGAAAATTGAACGCAAAGGAAGTTTCTCAGAGGGGTTCAGAACTACTTCTGGTGTCCCTATTTTCTCTGAAATCCATTCAAATATTGCGGCATTTGCGATCTACGTCCTCCTGAAGTTTACAATTTTTCCAAAGGGAAAGGGAGGTACCGGTTCCCTTTAGTCTCATCTCCCAGGCCACAGATCAGAAATGCCCAGTTTTGAGGTCCCTAAAAATACCAGTATTTATGACCATTTTTATTACCATTTTTCATTGATTGATTTTTTATCCTCATTATTTGGGAAGTGGCAGACATGAGATTCGTATTTCACGGCTGGGTACATGAAGTTTAAAACACGTGGGAAGTTCCGTTTTCGGTCATCTGGAGGGTTAACTAAGCCAAAAATTTTCTCGTACGCTCAGTGCCAACTGATGATGGCGCTCCGCTTAGATAGTCTTGCCACTCCTGACCCTCGAAGGTACCCCCCCCCCCATCCTGACTAAGCCGGTGGTTAATGAATGATTTTTCGTACTTTGTGTAACCATTTATTGAAATTGTAATTTTATTTTGTATTTCTTTATATGTACTGAAGTTGCTACCCATGAAGTTAGAAAAGCAACATGGATGCAGGTTAACGACACAGTCAGGATCTAAGTCACTCCAACATAAAAAGTGTAGAAATAGCATACTGAGAATAAAAGCTGTATAATTCAATTTGAAACCCCTAGTACTCATTTAACCCGCTTAACCCGAACTCTAATTTCGCCCTCTGTCATGACCAATTTGTTACCATTAACGTAATCGGAGAAATCATACGATTTTACCTATTCAATCAACTGTAAATCTGATAGGCCTACCGACGTGGAATGGTGCAATATCTAATCAACATTCTTGGCTCAGATATTTATTTCTCTAAATCAGTAAACATACCATGATTAACAGTCTGCTATTAAGCGCTCCCATGCAGGGCATTCTCACCTCTTTGACCAAAATCCCTAGCACTGTCACTGAACTACATGCTTTTGTAATACACATGTATAAAAAGGCCGTTTGCAAATAGACAGCGGGCCATTACTGACTACAACGTGATGTATCAGGAAGTGATTTCTTAGCATGGTTTAAATCCAGCACTCCAACATACAAGGAAAGCACGTTTATTGACCTGTAGTAAAAGATGTGCATGGCTTACTATACTAAACGATATGATCGTTTCGGTAATATCATATGGATACGGACTGCATTATTCAGCAATCGGTCGACTGTGAACGACTTCATGTTAGCTTCATCAGAAACCTATTTGGGATGGTATATTAGAAATTGTCTAAGTTCTTTTAATAAAAAATGGTTAAATTCGTTAAGTCGTATTTCTTATCAACAATATTTGTAAAGCTAAGCCATTATGGAGATGATTGATCTGTTTATATTAATCATATGGTTCTTTTATTTCTATTTTTTTTTTATTTTCTTTTGATGTCAGATCTATCGAGAGACCGCAGTTGGATTGTTTTCCAAGGAGTTTGCATGAAACAAGGAGTACGGTAGATTCATACCATTTGGAAGCTTACGTCTATTTTGTACGGCTGAAGTAGGGCTGAAAACCCTATTTTTGCTTGGGTTAGAATGATGCATAGCTGCACATAGTTGCACTGACGTACCCCACAAAAATGAAGGAACGCCGAACATTATGAGCTGAACTCGGTTTGGGTATACTACAGTTCCATGCGCCAACGAATTATCGAACTCGTCATTTTATAATGCCAACATCAGTTGTGGAGGAGCCGACAATTCTTTCGGCCCGAATGCTTTCCAGATCGCTGGATATTGCACTTTTAAAAATATATTTTTAGCATATAATAGGGGACATTTTACGATATCGTAACAATAAAACATTCAAAACAAAACAACAATAGTGGAAAAACTATATGCTCACTGCCCATTCGCCCTCTCCCTTGCTATGAGACTGAGATAATTACCTCTTAAGAGCAGTGTGCATATTTCAGCTTCAGTAATTTAATATAATATCATTGTTAACCACACGTTTTAAGGGTCTAAAGGTACTGATTTTATGTGCTATGTCTCTTGCACGTGACACCAAGGATGACAAGATGATAATACACGATCGACTGTCTGACGGGGTTATGCGAGAGATGCAAGGGGCGGGGGGAAGAGCAAGTGTATCTAAAGTTTCTTTTCACTACTCTGTTCTTATGCATGTGTCAATCTTTTAAAATCTTGTTCATCCATTCATACACAAAAATACTTTGTTTAAAAAGACAGAAAGAACTAACTTTGAATTCGCAAACAAGAACCTTTGAACAACACAACCCCGAGTACAATCGAAGATGTCTATTCTACGTGCACGTTTATCGGGTGTGACTTGATTCCCGAATAACGCACAATCAACTGACCCTATAAAGACCAACAGAAGTTAAAAGTTATAAGGCCACTAAGAATGAATTAACCAACCGTCGGAGTGCAAGAGGACACCCTCGGGTAGATTTTACTTAAAGGGTAAGAGCAGTCACCCAAGTAGTGTTGTAGACTGTCCTGTTTCGTGATTGGCTGTTGAGAGTCATGTAACAACAATTTTCTCTTCAAAAGTGAAATTTACTAGATATAACTGCTAAGTTTAACTTGAATATGCAATATTTCAGTTATAAAATATGATGAAGGAAACTTTCGAAAGAAATAAGTAGAAAATTGATACATTTGGCTGTTGCTTCAAAGTAAGTTTGTGGAAACCTTCAATTGCCATCTAAGCACGTAAAATTGAGAACCTCCCACGACTGTGGTTCTCCATAGTTGTTCGTTCAAAAATAGGGAAAATGACGGTGGCCTATAATACAACCTGGGGAAGGTGGGACTTGTGCCCATATTGGTTTCAAATTTACGCTCGATAACTCGGTAGTCTTTTGTCAATTTCTGAGGAAATAATTCGATAGCACATGCTTTCATGACGAAATCGGTGTTAATAAATATTTCTAAAGAGTGGGAATGTTTTTTTTGTTTTTTTTTTTTTAATAAAGGCCTACGTCTCTATTGTATTTCGAATATATATTTTGAGGTCACAAGTTATGTAGTTCACCTTTGGTCGATTACGATTTCATCGCGACTGTCATTTCAACGAATGCGAGAACTCACACTATGTTTCGAAGAACATGCTAGTGTTTTTCATTTTTAAACAACAAATTTTAGGCTTATACCCACATTTTCAAGATTCGCCAATAGAACAACTGACAAACGTAAACAAACTGTTGACGCCGGCTTGCTTTCGGCAAAGTAGAATGGTAAAAAGCTTTATTAATTAGTAATATGTTTCTTAAATTTTGTAGGCTTTTGTAGGCTTTGGGCTGGTGAACTCCAGATTCCGCCTTAAATATCATAGTTGTGTACTGCCATCTCACCTTGGGGCAGTTCAGTTTCTACGCAATTAGGCCTTTAATTTATTCGAGCCAAACAACACCAGCCAAATGTAAAACTTTATTTATGGTCAACCCCTCAAAAGTTTTCATATGATATTTAGGCTCAGTGATGTTTGTTAAGTGATCGACTTATCGCAACCCCTACAAACTTGTTTGGAAATCTCTTCAGCTAATTGGCGATGTTTGTGGTAGACTCATTTTGTCCAGTTTCACGGCATTACTTGACAATCGGATATACGAGGAATCCCACCGCTGCCACTGAATGAAACGTTTACTTCTCCGCGGTCTTTCAAATCTTAACCCACAGACAAATGAAACCTTACGTACATGTGATTTGAGTCCCACTCAACTGCGTTGAATAATTGGAAAGGTGTCAGTGTCACTTGTCATTGTGAACTGAAGGGCAGCCAAACATTTTCACACAATGTTCTTTTTAAACAAAGAACTCCCAAATTATAGAGCTCAAGCACCATCTTATCAGCACGTACAATGAAACTGTACGAACGTTCAGATCTTTCTGATAATACACATTGGAAGGTCGTAAAGTTTGGCCCAGACAGAAGCAAATGCATTGGGGTCACAGAGGGTTACGCGGTATTCCGTTCCGTCCCACTGTGAAATTTCCCTGAGGCGAACAAAGCAATTTATCACCAAGCTGGTATTAGCGATGACTTTCACGTGAACTACAATCAAAGAGAAGAAAATTCGAAATGATAAAAAAGCTTAACGACATTCCAGGGAACGAATGGCACAATATCAAGCAGCAAAGGCAACTGAAGACCAACGAAAACACAATTAAATGGGACCAAAAGCGGGCGCAATTCCAGCTTAAAGATCACAAAAGGTGCAAATGATTCTTAGTATAATGCCGTCTTTTGGTCCATAAATCGACATTTGAATGAAGACAGATACCATTGTCAAACCACTGCAACACACCTGCTAGGACAGCTGTTGCTTGCATTAATAACACATTATTTCGCCATAGAAAACTAAAGGCAGCCAAACTAATGGCATAGCCTACATCTAAACATAATATAGGTCTCGTATTAGTGCAAGAAATTCAATTAACAAAAAAAAAGCTTTTCTCCTAGTCATTGATTTGAAAGAACTTTCAACAATTTAACAAATTACCTCTTTTAAGCAACCGCGCTGCAAAAAGTGTCGCGAGAAAAAATGTTAAAAAAGAAAAGAAATAAGTTTCCCGATACAATGGTCAATAGAATAAATACATGAAAGCAATTCATTCAACGGAATATTCTCAAACCAGTTCCAATTCTCCTATAACCCAATCACTTAAAGGTCCAGTTTTCTCACCCCAAACAGTACCAATGCTCCAAACCTTCTTACTTAAGCCCCTCCCTCGTCTGAAATTCATCCTTATACAGTCACAATCTCAGTTTATTGCTTCAGGGTAAGTACCGTATACTCGGTATAGAAAAGCTCCATGTCACAATCAAAACACTCTCAGTACAGTTCATGCTGGGTGATAAAAACTTTGGTAGTCTGCATTGTGCGAATTAACAGAAAATCAAAAATCTGGGCAATGGAGAGTTTCTGTACCCCCTACAAAAAGTGTAGTTTGGGGTGAGAGGATTGACCCTTTAAGCCCCTTCCTCAACTGGCTGAAATTCAATCCAGAAACAATCTCAGTTTATTGCTTCAGGGTGAGTACACAAGGCCCAATATGTAATCAAGACACCCACTCTCAGTGACATTAGATGCTGTGTGATATGAGCTTTAGTCCTCTGCACTATTTGAATTAGCTTTCAAAAAAATAGCTGTGACTATTGAGACAAAAAAAAAAGCTGAAGTGTAGTTTGGGTTGATAGGATTAGCCCTTTAAGTCGAGTCTGCCACGGGCTATTTCAGTTTAATGTTCACTGGCTTGCTTTCCTTGCTCCTTCGCTAATGCTGAGCACTTAGCACAAACTTGGCAATAGGTTTCATTTTCAAAGTCTTCAGTATGACCGGGCCAGGACTCGCACTCCCGGCCTCCCCGGCTGCAAGTCTCGGGAGGGTATAGGTGAGCACATATGTGTAGACTTAGTGACTCCTCGTTGATGCTAATACACTTCACGGAACAACCCTGCACTGGGCCGGCAGGGATTCCGTTACACAGAAAAACAAATGTAGAAGACAGAGTGGAGCGGATCACAGCAGGTCATTTTGACAAGTTCAATCTCACCTCTTGCTTTAAGGGGGCGGCTATTTTTTAAATTTTAAAAGTGGTCTAAGCAATTACTTTGTGATTGCTAGAATGACTTAAATTAGGAACTGAATGAAAAAAGAAACTTATTTTCACTGGTCTACATCAATGAAACCATTCTCCAGAGTTTTTGTTGACTCATTTATAAGTATTTTTAGCCCAACGCAAATTATGTCGTGTATTGCTGTACCAGGACGTAAATAGATAACTGCCATATACGAGACTTTCACGACCACATAAACCATGTAACAATTGTCTCCAAATCCGTTATATGGGATTCTTTTTTATTTCTTTTTTAAAGGGGCCATACACCGATGACACGGGATGCTACTTTTAGACAGGAGCGAATGCTACAAAAGTTGTAAAGGATTTTCACAGACGTACAAGAACTTTGTGACAAATAAATGTCCATGAAAGAAGACTGCTATAAAGGGAGCGAAATAGCTTCTATCTACGCCTCTTTGAATATTAAGTGTAGAGTACAAGAGAATGATCAAAAAAGAACTAATATGGAACTTTCGTGTCAGAGTATATTTCAATTTTCAACTTTTTTCAGTCTGTAGTGTTACAAGCCTGGAATTTAAGGTTACAACAAAAGCTGCGCGATAATCTGCCAGTCTGCCTAGATGAAATGGAGCTTACCCTCTTAAATGGAATCAGAAGTACCGAAAATAAGAAACTGATAACCGTTTCTCATATCTAAGACTTTATTATTTTCTTTTACTTTCGGGAAATTTTCTACATATCTAGCTTCTACAAAATGTAATATTTCCGAACTTTATGTGATGGCAAAAAGGAGAGAAAGGAACAAAACGCCAGTCACAATCATGTTGTACAGTCCGGTTAAAAATGCAGTTACCTTCGATCTTCTGTATCCGTGTAGACCAGTTTAAAAGGAAATGTCTCAAAAACCCATTGTGAAAGCAATTTATAATGAAGTGTGCACAACCTTTCTGCCAAATAAAATTTGAGATGGTAGAAGAGACAATTAACTGACGAAACGAATGTCCTTTTGTTTTGAAAATCGAAATAATTGCAATGGGACAGTTATATAAATCCACTTCGAAAGTATCAAATTTCAAAATTTATACATCGTTTGAAATTGATGCCAAATAGGAACAGTTAAGTTCATCAGTTGAGCCTTTCACATATCGATATAACATTTTTTAAAAGTTCGAAGTCAACTTTTATATTATTTAATCAGTAACTCAAGCTTATGATAAACGAGTCCAGACTTCTCAAACAGGAAGATAACATCACTCTTATTTAGCAACTAAACGTTTTTCTAAATAATATTTGCACACGTGTGTTTAGCAATTTAAACGTTTTTCTTAGTAAATTTTACCCACACGTTTAGATGCTAAGCACACGTGTCTGAATCCTTATCATTTGGCTCTTTAACACCTAAAGTTGCTAAACATTTAGTGTTTAATGGTTAAAAATGTTTAAAACTTAAACGTATTCACAAAGTGGGGGCAAAATAAGTTAATTGCCAGACAAGTGATTGTTTTAAACACATTCTTGAGGTCTGACATTAGTAACGATTGCACAGCGGTGTTATCCTACAGACAAGCGCCATATTAACATTAGATGTTCCCACTGTCAGTAAGGTGAAGGCCCACCATGGTGCACAGCCGTTCAAAAATGCTGTTACATGGTGCATTTTGTAATACTGATAACTCCAGAGGACATACATACATATCCAGCCCAACAAGACGTAAAGCATTTTTCCGTTACCTTGCACTATCCTTAAATTGGTACGTACAGGTATTCTGAATTAATGCTAGGTATAAATAATATCAATAATAGCCAGCTTTCATGATCTTATGACCAATTCCAAAAAGACGTTTAGACTCTCTGCAATAAATGGTCGGTAGGCCCAATGTTAGGCCCATTCGCTACCAAAGTTTTTAAGTCCCACTGAGAGGTATAGAAGACACGAAATGGAAAATTCTTTCTTTCCGGTTACTTGTTTTATTTAATAAGCATAATTCACAGCATATATAACAACGATGGATATCCTTCACATCAGAAAAGAATAAAGTATCTTACAACAACCTTGAATATATCACAATATCTCAACTAATTTCCTCCTTTTGGAATAAAACACACCTTCCTGTTACTAATTCGTCACATGCCTTTTGTTCTAACACTCTGTTAGTTTAACACTTCTAAATTTGAGTTTCAAACTTTTTGCCACGCTGGTTGAATTATATTTTCTTTGACTTGATGCCACTCTGGCTAGATTATCACACTTATTTGTACCTTGTGCCACGCTGGCTGATTTCCTCTTTTTTTTTTTTTTTTTGCTTAACCAATCTCCCATCTTTTTATCCCTTTTTGCTACATATGCAAATTCCTTATCTTGGCACACTTGCCAAACTACCTGATTTATATTCATATATTACGACATTCTTATTTTAACCCCCGTTGTAACTGACTTCCCAATGTTACCCTTCACCTACAGTTCATCGACTCTTGCCCATTCCTGCTCTTTGTTTTTGGTCCAAAATTAAGGTTCATGCCTCCAAACTTCCAAGTATTTGGAAGGTCACCTGTTTGCTACCCTCACCACTCATGCTTTGTTGGTTTTGGTAATAATCCCTCCAACAAACTATTCCTGGTTAAGCACCCTTTGTTTGGGCTACCTGAGGACCAAATTGATGCTTCTTGTTTTCTTTCTCTCGGGTAACTCCACTATTAGTCATTTTTGAAGCATGAGAGGCGATGAACGTTTGAGAGGTTATTTGTATGAGTCAACCTTTCTCAACTTTTCAATTTTTATCTCAATTTTACATCTGTTTAACTGGTGGCGCTACATATACGTCAACTTCCTGTAACCGTTCCGACCAATAACTCACAGCCGTGTTCCAATGTGTGTAATTTACAACCTTTTATAATCCTTTTTGCATGTTGAAATGAAAGGATGGTGGAACTAAGGGGTAAAAATACATCAGAGAATTAAGTTATCAATTATTTAAGTAATGAATCAAAGAACCGAAGAATGAATGATCATAATTTAGTTATACCATAATGTAACTGAATTAATGAAAAATGAATAAATAGATCAAAGTATGACTGTTAAATGAGTCAATCAATCCATGACTGAATTAATGAATAAATGAATTTATCAATCAAGAACCAAGAAAAGAATGAATCAATGTATGATTTAACCAACCTACGAATTGAACCTATATGGCTAAATGAATAAATAAATGAATGGGTCGATATAAGACTGACTTAATGAATGACAGAATCAAACAATCAATCCATTCATCAAGCAATCAGTCAAAGAATCAAAGAATGAATGAATAAATGTATCGTTGATCAATAACTGAATCGATAAACGTATGAATAAATCAACCAAAGAATGATTGAATCAATATATAACTGCATTAATGAATGAATAAATTAATCAGTCAACCAATCAATCAATCAATAAAAAAAAAAACAATGAATGAATCAATGTACGATTGAACCAATTAATAAATAAATAAACCAATGAAATAATCAACCAATCAATCAATCAAAAAAAAACAAAGAATGAACGACTTAATCAGTCATGATATCAATTTATCATTCATAAAGATCGAAAACATAATGAAAATAATATACACTTATATATATATATATATATATATATATATATATATATATATATATATATATATATATATATATATATATATATATATATATATATATATAACAAATAAATTCCACCTCAAAAGTTCTCTTCGTGTTTCCAGAAGGATACATAGTAAAACAAATCGGAAACACTTACTAAATACTTCCAACAGAAAAAGTAAATCAACGGAGAAAACTGCTCCATCTTATTTCCGTGACACTTAACATATTTTGAACATCATAGAGGACATTAACACAAAAGGACCTCTTTTTCCAAATGTAGGTATGTTTACCATAGACATTTCAGCTATGTATCCAAGCATGCCACGTGTTTTAGGCACGGAAGGTGTCAAAAAGGCACTAGATAGTAGGGTGGTGAAAATACCGAAAACTCGTAATATTCTAAAGTGTTTCGAACTTTGTTTGGATAGTAATATTTTCGAATTTAATGGTAATGTTTATATTCAGTCTCTTGGTACTTCTATTGGACCAAAAATGGCCCCAAGTTACGTTTGTCTGGGAATGGGTCTTTTTGAAGGACAAATGGAAGAAAAAATTACAGAAGAACCGATTATTTGGAAAAGGTATATAGATGACGTCTGGGGCCTGTGGGATAAAGGTGAACAGTCTTTCCTGGTTTTTATGGAAGAACTTAATTCAATGTATGTCGATTGGGGTTGTTTACCTTATTAATTGTTGTGATTGTGGGAAGCAATATGTGGGTGAGACGGGGAGCCAATTAAGACAGAGAGAGGGGTCATAGGCAAGAACTGAAAAAAGCTAACACTCCTCTTGGGAAACATTTTAACACGGGTTGTAAGTTTTTCAATTTAATCGCCATTCAATCGGTCGAGGGACTTAACAAAACACAGAGGGAACCAAAAGAACTTTTTGGATACACCAACTCCACACGTTTGTACCAAAAGGGATTAACATTCGAAAAGTCACAGTTCATAGCCGTTTTTTGTAATTGTATTTTTACCTGGGTTGGTAATTCAGTTTACTTGACGAAGGACAGTTGACCTGTTCGAAACGTTGTACAGTTTTCTCCGTTGATTTACTTTTTCTGTTGGAAGTATTTAGTAAGTGTTTTCGATTTGTTTTACTATATTTATATATATATATATATATATGTATATAATATATATATATATATATATATATATAAGCATATATATAAGCATATATATATATATATGTATATATATAAACATCAACCAAAGAATCAATCTATGATTGGTTGATATATATATATATGTGTACCACTAGATTGAACATAACTGTATATTTCGCCTTTAAGGGAAAACATATCCATGTACGTAAATTCAATGGTCCATTTGTTGTACGTGTTAACAGATAGGTGACCGTTATTTGGTCAACATTGAAGTAATTAGGTATATTACGTACCCTCATAGTATTTTACTATACACTAACTAACTAACACCACAAAAAATGAATGAACGAACGAACGAACCAATCAACCAATCATTCAATAACAAATAACTGAATAAATCAATCATTCAATTGATTAACTAATAAAACGAATAATATCAACGAATGCAAGAATTAACCAATGAATGAACAAATCAACCATTAAATGTAGATACATAACTGAACAAATAATAAATAAACAACCCCATCAATAGGTATGAAAGGCACATTTTTAAATTGCAAGCTACATTGTTTTATATTTTACCGTTTTTGTTTGGAATTCCCTCTTCAAAAACCACATAAATTTGTTACGTCCTTATCATTTGAAGAATTTAAATTTATCCGTTCATCTGTATTTTCGTTATTTAAGTTATCTGCATACAGAATAGCGCCTGTTTTGAAAAAGAATTTGTTGAAAAACTGCTACGGATTCGTTTCTGTTATTACTCAAACTTGATATTTTTAGAGAATATGTGTTGCAATCGCAAATGAATTGAGCTACGACAGCTAAAAAATCAACCGAACGCCTTGAATTAATAATCAATCATTTTACCAGGAACTTTAAGGCTTGCACGATCCGAGCTGCATGCATAGTCTCAAATAACAACAATCTGATTTTATAACTCTTGGCTTATCCAAACGATAAGGGTGTTTTCTTTTAACTATGGACATTGACTAAAGACACTCCACCAGAGAATTAAGCAATTTTATGGGGCTAATAAAATTTGTTTTTCATTGTTTTCATAAAAATACACTTATCTGAAGACGATTCATCATGTCGTCGATACATTATGTTAGGATGCAGTACAATAGTATCGACCGAGTTGGAACATGGATACGGACTCATGACACGTCTCTGCTACAGGCATTACAGTTAAACTACTTATGAGTGTAAGATAAAATGTCCATGACAAGATAATCAATTTGAGCACGGGAGATGGTGACGTATTAGCTTAGGACGAATGGAACAGTTGTTATGGCGACGAGGTTACGTGGGGTGTATTTTGTGACTTTTGAAACAAAATTGTCGGTCAAAGAACACATGTACAAATGTTGCCATGGTTGGAAGCGATGAGTCGCTTGCCAAAGCAATTCAAAGTACAAGATGGAAAAATCTCACAAATATTGATCATGTCCAAATGATTTTAGATAATATCAAATGTCTCATTGGGTCTTTTTGTTCACTAGACAAACTTAACATAAGAATCACAATACTTGTATTTATGATCGGTTAGCAAATGTTTAAACATATTCGTTCAGTGGTTTTATCTTACCAGGGATCAGAAGACGCAAATCATAGTTGGCTCAAAAGAAAAATCATCTTCAACCATTTGAAACCACATGAATATAACGTGGATACATATGTCAGAAAGGGATTTCATTTTCATTTCGTATGTCGGTTTACAGATCCCCCCCCCCTCCCAACCTTCCGAAAAGTAAAACATTAATGGGAAACAGTTTTTTTCCACCCTGTGGGTAAATTCGCCCTTTGGCATCGCCTACATCGGATAGCAATAACTATGTACTCATAAAAACAAGGATAAATGCACAAGGAAGCAAAAGGTAGGTGCGTATAGGTCCTTGTGACACAGGTAAGAGGTTAAAAATGGGATTAAAAATAAAAATCCAAAAGAAATAGTTTAGAGATAAGAAATAAATCCCAGGTACAGGGCAGCAGTTCTAAAATTAAGGGACTTAGAAGATAAAAACCATAAACAAAAAAGGGATAAAGGAGATAAACAAAGAGTAAAAACATCAAACTAAAGTAAAAAAGGGATACCAAGAGTATAAGGCAGTTGAAGAAAGATAAAAAAAGAGGATAAGACAGTGAGAAAATTGTTCAGAACAATATTTATCTTTGATGCGTTAAAGATGATATTTTAACCATTCTGGTGAAAGTTCCATTCATTTTCCATTTCCGGATCAGACTGCAGAGATATTGACACATTTTCTATAAGAAGTGAAGCAAGCAGGGATGTTGTCCTAGATTCATATTAAACTGCGGATACCTCTAGAACCGAATATGGGAAATTAATAAAAATTCACTCGGAAGGCAAGTTCCTCTTTAACCACCAAAATTAATGTCTTCTAAAGATTGCGGTGCACTGGAAAAGTATAAAGCTAATTAACAACGGTTTCGTTCTTTACTTAACCAAGAAGGTTCCCAGTGATATACTAACAGTGTTTGATTATATACAACAAGGGAAATAAATAGCTATGAAAAGTTAAGTCCTTCTCAATTATCTAAATTAAAGTGTGATTGAAGTTTAATCTTCCAGAAATAGGTAGGATAATCATCTGTTGGCAGCAAATCTGGTAAAATAAAATTTTTTGTTCTTTCTACGTAGCCACAATTAGGATAGCTATTCCCTCTGACTTGTTACAGACCAGTACGCGTTTATAATTAAACCACGTAAAATACCACTTGGTAACCAATAGTTAAAAGATGAGGTAGTTTTAATCTCTCAGATTTGGCTTCCTATCTTGAAGCTGCAAAACAAATAAAAGTTAGTTGTACGACCCCCTTTCAACCAAGAATGAGGTCCATTTCCATTTCCGCTAATAAATTTTCTAGTTGGGCTTTTCATTTTAAATTGTTGCATTACTGATGAAGCGTTTAACATTTCTTTATAGCTCTGAAAGACTCCTTCACTTAAAAGAAGTTAAGAGAATGGTTACTTAGAACATGGAGCTAAGTATTAGCTCCATGCTTAGAATAGATTATTCCAGGAATGTACTTCACACGTATTAAGACAATGTTATGGAAGAAGAGCGCTATTTATCCCAGTTAGCTTTAAGGTAGTGCGTTTCAGGTTATATATAGTAGTCGTTAAAAGTTGTTTCACTTTGCAGAGGATTTTCACGTGACTTAAGTCCATTTCGTAATGAAATTCTGGGACTCACTATCATCCACAATGGTGTTTTATCCATAGGCCACCGCATAATATCATAAAACGATTGTTGTACAATGAACGATTTTCACTCGAAATAACAATTATTGTACAATGTACGTCCGTCAATATACAGAGGAGCGTTATGTATGTCCGTCAACAAACAGAAACGCGCGACAAAATAGTGTCGATCAAAACCCCCTTATCCTTTGAAGTTCTAAATTTAAAGGATAACTTAAACAGAGAGTTAAACCCGTATAACGATAACTACCTTGACCTACCTAGTCTATATACACAGATATGCAAAAAACAACCATTGAAATACTGTGGTGAAAATTATTTGCTAAAATCGGACATCTGCTGAAGTGTTTATCGCTATCCCTAGAGTTCAGCTACATGTTTACATTTGGAGGTGATTGATAACCAGCCGGCATCAGTCTCAGCTCACGTTGCCGATGGATAAGGCTTTTAATTCTTACCTAATCGGAACAGGTTTAAGATTAACACAGTTATTGAAAGCGAGTGCCAAGCTCATTAACAAGAGCAGAAAATATTATGGGATTCTGTTCCGTTTTCAATTAACAGCGTTAATCGAAGTTATTCAGCTGTTGTTGGTTATTGATCATTTTCAAGTCAGCAGTAGATGAGGTTGGAACAATGAGAAGGACGATTTACATTTGAGATGGACGCAACCCCGCCTGCCTGTAATCCGACATTGCAAATGGTAGAAGCCTCTGGTCATTTTGCCACTGATAAATAGATATCCACTAGAAAAATTATCTTTGAAAACTCTTCGGCACAGTTAGATAGACAGATGGGGTTTTACGGTAAAGTTTCTTACCAATTGGTTCAAGTCGAGCCGACCACGACCATTTTCACGAGTTGTGGTTCACTGGCGTGATTTCCCTATCCAACTGCTCAGTATGTTGAGCACTAATTACAGTGGCAGTATGTTCCATTTTAAAGCCATCGGTAGGAACAGGTTAGTATTTAAACTCCCAACTGCAATTCGGATGTTCTAAACACTTGACCATAAAGTAGATACAGATCCCCTACGTCAGTGGCGTGTGGTTGTAATAAAACGGTTTATTCAAATTCAATTTTTTATTTGTTTAGCCTGTAAAACCAATTGTCAGCGTATTTTGTTAAATATAAATGGTTTCCAGCCCCCCTTATACCTTCCTTTGATCATGAGGCAGGGAGGCAATAGTATAAAGCAGAATCCGGAATGTGGAATCTTCCTATCACGTATAAAGGACGTTACAAACTTTGATTGGGTAAATACGCAACGTGATCTTCACCCACCTTTGAACCTTTTGAAGAAGGAAATAATTGGTTACATAGTATTTGTCTACCTTTGGACTTATTAAGTAGTTATATGTATAACAATGAAGGCGTATTAGATTGCAACACAGAAATTGTGCTTACATCGAATCAGGCTTAACTTCCCAGAGTGATTTCCTTAAATGAGTTGTAATGTTGCACTGTTTATCTGTATAATCAAACGACCTAACCGAGTGTGAGAAAGTCAAGTCAAGTGTTAGAGGTAGTGCATACAGGCAATTCATAATTACAACTTCAGATCTCTTAAATCACACTCTAAGAATAGTTGAACAAAAAATAATGTTGAAGAAACAAACCAACATGCAATATTTGTTATCAAACTTCGCTATATTTATTGGGCAAATTTTTAAACAATAATTGGGAAAATTATGATGGTTTCCCAAACTTGTTCCACCAATGTTCATATACTTACAATTAAGTTTCATTTTAAATCATATTTTAAGGCACTTTGATTCTTATGAGGAGTTAGAAGCAGCTGCAGTTTTTTTACATTAGAAATAACGCTGACATGAAATTGGGACAAGCTCATTTGTTAGGAGACCGATATGACATCCTGACCTTGTGGAATTCTTGTGGTTTACATGGTCAAAGCGTATGTTACCGCGTTTGATAAAATTGACCTAAAATTTAATTTTTGCATTTTTAATCATAAAAACGAAAATCTCGTAACAAGTTGACACTAATTTAAACCTTGAAACGAAAAACATCGGTCAACATTGGTGGAAATAACGATCTAATTTCAAAGCAAAATCTGCCAGATTTTGCAAGCCAACAGATCTCGATGTAATTTATTATTTATGTTTTAATTCCTCATTTTGTTGTTTTTGTCCAGTACATATCAAGACAGAAAACAGATCAAAATGGTACCACAATACATTTTCGTTACATTTTATCAGGTAATTTTGTGATCATATTGCATTTTTTTTTCAAATTTGTTTCAGTGACCTTATTGCAAACGGATTCGCAAAGTATAACGACTGCCTAAGATTCTATTTATGGACCTGGGAAATGTCATTTTCGGCTCTCTGAGGGGCGCAAATTTTTTGTGTGCTCCGTGCCAACCAGGGGCAGAACCCCGGGTAGCTAATATAACGGTGTTTGCTTAGTCATATGTGTCCCCCACATTGCAATAAGGATTGACTTTCCTAAATTAGTCTATAGTAGACTCTCCTGCTACATGTGCTGTTCCTGAAAAATCCGGTGACAGTATGTCGCCCCTCGTTTGTGGAATCTGAGTATAACTGCTTGGTTTTAATTGGAATATGCAATAACTAGGTCCTTATTATCGTGTAAGAAACTTGGAAGAGAAATAAGCAGAAAACGCGAGATGAAGTTGTTTCAAAGAAAGTTTAGCGGTGACTAAATTAAATAAAAAAAAAGAGATTGATAATAAGTAAGTGTAATGAATTATTGGCAAATGCCAGTGCCTTCGGGTGAGCAATGGCTGAACCATCTTCTAACCCAGTTGATGCGTAAAAAGTAAAGAGGAAATTTCCTGATTGGCTGTTGGAGTTGTTTTGTATCGATGAACGTAAAAGCACTTTTCAATCTCATGGTATTATGAATTGTTTCCCCATGGGCGTACGGGGATAATTATTGTGGGGAGGGGGAGGGGTAGAGCAAATTTTGCCCGAATAAGTCATCCTTTATCATGGTTTGCCCGAATGAACCAACTGTTTTTGCTCGTACCCCTATGCGTTTCTTAGTTACTCAGATGGCGAAGTGAACCTACACTGTGAGAATAATTTTGATACAGCGACAATAAAACTCTTAGCTGTGAAACGAAATTAAATGTAAAGTGCCCAAAAGATATACAAAAACGCAGTAATTTAACTTAAAATAAATCAATGGTGACGTAATACGGAAACAACGAGTCCAACAATTCCTCTGGCTCTTTAACTTCAGACCAAATTTAGCATTTTAGGACCCAATTACTTGTAATACTTTAGCCTAAGATCAACCTGGAACAATGTGGAAGTCAATTCAACAGCGTACAGGCAGGATTTTTAAAGGGGAGGATGGAATGATGACCAATAGCAGTTTTGGAGGAGGGGGATATCCTTCTTCCTTTGGAACAATTCACTGATCATTGAGGATGGACAGGAAGCTATATTTGATAAAAGAAGCGCTACCACTCTCCCTTTCTTCTTTCTTCTCCCTCCTTTTCTTTTTGTCTTTTTTCTTCCTCTCTCTCCTCATGCACAAAATTCAAAGTAAAATCATTCGAAATTACGATTTACCATTTGATGCAAAGCAATTGCAAATGCAACAGGCAACGTGTCCCTTCTTGAAGCCAATCTACGATTTTTTGGCGTATAATATTTTGCCACAAGATGTTAAGTTTGCTCGTACTATCCGTTCCCGAGCTGAACAATATATTATGTGTGATGGTCTTTTGTTTAGGTTGACTTTGCATGCTAAGCACAAGTCTAGAGTGGTACTGCAATTAGCTATTCTTGACACAATGATAGAAAAAATTCTTTCGAAATATCATGATGATCTTCTCAGTTGTCATCAAGGTGTTATGAGAACGTATCTCACCATAAGACAACACTCCTTTATGAGAAACATGTTTCAAGTTGTCAGCAATTATGTTAAAGCTTGCCTTAAATGTCGACAATTTAAACCTAAGCAGGATAAAATCAGACAATTTCATGCAAGAGTACCAGATTCATATTGTCCTTTTGATACGATTAGTTTGGATTTCAAAACCATGCCTACATCCAGTGCAGGGTATAAACATTTAATGGTAGCATGTGACGAAATTACCAGATTTGTAATTTGTGTTCCTTTAAAAACACTTGATGCTCCAACCATTTGTGAGGCGATCTTACAAAAAATTGTTACTCTTTTTGGTCCTCCTTCTACGCTTATAACAGATGCGGCCAGGTCTCTCACTGGGAAATTAGTGGAATTATTGTGTTCTGCACTAAATATAGACAGAAAAGTCATCAGCGTCTGTAATCATGGTAGCCTCCAAGTTGAAAGGCATATACAGACACTTTCCAATTTTTTAAAGGTCAACCTTAACCAATTTGGCACTGATTGGGTGCGATATATTCCTACTACGACCTATGCGTACAACGCATTTTCCTCCCCCCATTTGGGTGACCACAGCCCTTTTGAGTTAGTCTATGGTCGCAAACCACGTGATCTCACTAATTTGACCTTTAACCCCATGGAGGGTCTTTCTCACTCGTACAGTGAGTATGTTGATCTTTTGAAGAAAAGGTTTGATCACTTGTCGCAAACGATGCTAACACTTCAAAGGCATAATCAGGATAAGCAAAATTCTAAGATCACGAATAAGCTTGAAAAGAGCCCCATCTATTCAGTGGGACAGCTCGTCTACTTGTACAAGCCAACGAGCTCGTCACTTACTGTCAATTCTCGTAAGATTGTTGCAGAATGGGTTGGACCGCTTGTCACACATGAAATTCTTGATCGTACTCACTACCTTCTGCAGACATTACAAGGTGATGTTTTGCAAGACGTATTTAACTTTAACAGGCTCAAACCATGTTTTGTACGAGCATCAAATCACAGTAAACCCATTACAAGTGTTAACAAACTTAAAGCAGCATGCAATGAAAATGTGCATATGAGTGTAAATGACGATTCTCATCATATTCGATTCCAAGATGAAACAGGCAATGTTTTGCCTTCCGTCACAAGCAAAGATATTTTTGCCATTTATCATGCAGATCCCATTGATGTCTCCCTGTGCCTGCACCACGTTAAGCCCAATCATAATTTAGCTGCTATAGTGCCTTTAAATGACCATCAAATAAAGTTACAATTTCGACGTCTTG
Source organism: Holothuria scabra (assembly GCA_037179385.1). Lineage (NCBI taxonomy): Eukaryota > Metazoa > Echinodermata > Holothuroidea > Aspidochirotida > Holothuriidae > Holothuria > Holothuria scabra. The sequence goes on along the minus strand of CM074196.1, from coordinate 20,075,117 downwards.
CACATGCTCCTCATTGCACGATGGAAGTTTGCCGTGCACGTTTTCATGGAGGAAATTTACAAATTTTGCTGAGTATGCGATTAATGGGAACACTCCCTGATGCTCAGCCTTATAAATTTTGGTGGAATGCTCATCAATATACGGACACGACTGACATTTTAGATCACTTATTAGATGCACGTGTCCCAATCACAGGTGGTCCTCATAAGTTTGTTCAGCGATTGTTTCAGTAACAGGAAGGCATCAATGCGACATTTACTTTTCCACGTATGTTTTGCTTATCATACAATCTTCCTTGCATATTGTATTTATCATAATTTCGTGGTCCTTTTGCCCTGTTGTATACATCTCTGAAATGCATTGATAAACAAGAAGAAACGTTATGCACTTCATGAAAGTTTATTGCATCTTGTGGTGATAATTTCACTATACTTTGAAATGTGAGCAAATATTCACTGTCAATCAAATATGTAAGACAGGAGTGGTATGTCATTGTGGATTCGTCAGAGCGTTTACCCAGTTTACTAGAATCTACCTGGAACATTAGCAACACTGGTCTTCACACAGAAAATGCTTATCACAAATGAACTTTTGTTGAACCTGACAGTGTTTCCCTGCTTGCTCACAGTCGTAACGAGTTGTATTACATTAATCTATCAATTTGAGTCTAGTTACACATCTTTTCTCAACAAGAGAATGTTTTCACATTTTAATGTTGTTTGTAACTCCTAAGCTTAACATTTTAATAACTTTAACGTATCCTTGCAGTCAGATGTACAATGTTTCAAGTTATTGCGTAGGTAGAATTTTCTCGTTTACGCCTCACCAGATGTTATAATTCTGAGTACACCTACATTATCTTGTTTCAGTTGGCACTGCTCAATTTAATCTCTTCTTAAGCGTAGCGAAGTAGCCCTACGTCTACTTTCACAAGTTACTTACGTTATTCTCTGCTCATGATTTTATTTTAAAGTCGTCATGAGATCTATTCCCTTGACATTTGATGTTTCTCGTGTAAATACGTTTACTTTAAAGAAAATATTTAATTCCAATGTATGATTACGCCGTGCTCATTTTAATTTCATTCTGAGTTTGGGACCCACCTCCCTTCCTTTGTCTCGCACTTTACCTATCTCTCTCATCATTTTGTCTTTAATGTTTAATCTACTTGACAAAGAATACATTTTTTTGTAATATCCTCAGGTCGTATTCAATATTGTAATCCTAAGAGTAAAATTTTTCACTGCGTTTCCAAAATTTTAAAAAGACAAAAGGGGATGTCATGTAGTATGGTGCACTCTCCATGACCTTTACCAGACGCCATCTTGTTGTTTACGAGCAACGCTCCCTTCCCTTTGTTCTAGATTTCCAGGGCCCTTCCTGTTTCCCGTCACGTGTTACCAGTGGACGTGACATATTACATTACCGTAGCTCCACGTGCACGCTGTAACCCATATTTTCGAGGTGTGGCCAATTTCCCCCTTTGCAGCCTCCTAATTGGTGATTTATATCATAATAATTATTTATATGGGTGCGTCATAACTTTTGACCAATCAGGGGGACTGCATGTGTTCAGAGCTCGCACGATTCACAAGACCGAGCCTGCGAGCTGGACACTCGTGCCGTAGACGCAGAGGGATACACATATCTTAGGAATCGTATTAGGCTGGCAGAATAATTAATTCAACTTAATTATCTTTTTGTGGAACTAAAATCATCAAATAAATATTTTAAAATCAACTGAACTCTCCTATCTGTTTCCGCCTGGAACTCGATCCCGTACCACGCAATATCCAACAATAGGTTATCACTGTTATGAAATACTCTTGTGGTATTTTTATATATAAATTTCAATGACTCGTACAGGCAAATATATGCAAATATGTGGTTTTAATATGTGTCCTTCTAAGTTCTCATTTTAAAGAATATATATATATATACAACATTGAAGTAATTAGGTATTTTACGTACCCCCATATGTATTTTACTATAAACTAACGTATTCCCATTATAAGAGTGTGAAAACGTAAAGGGGAACGTAAATTAACGGTAATTTCCCCCAAACGTTGATATTTTGCCCACAAATTGCCCCTGATTCCACAATTAGGTATATATATATATATATATATATATATATATATATATATATATATATATATATATATATATATATATATATATATATATATATATATATATATATATATATATATATATATATATATATATATATATATATATATATATATATATATATATATATATATATATATATATATATATATATATATATAAATAAATCAAATTGGTAAAGCTGGAAAATTTGGCTGAGGTGAAAAAACGATGTTGACTCCACCGGGATTCGAACTCGGGACGCTTTAACCACTGAGCCATGAAGCCAAGTTGGTTTGGCCTTTGTTCAAATGACAGATGAAGCAACTCGCAATTCACCTCCTGAGCAGGCGCCTAATTTTTTGGAACAGCACTAGTTCTCGTTTGACGCAAGCCCAACCAAAGATCAGAGTTGATGCTATCCAGCTGAACACAATTGTTTATTCGCCAGCGGATCTCCGAAGAGATACAGAAACCTGTGAAAGCAGAGATGAAGTGAAAATAAACGCTGGCGACAACTGCGTGGAATATATAAATCAAATTGGTAAAGCTGGAAAATTTGGCTGAGGTGAAAAAACGATGTTGACTCCACCGGGATTCGAACTCGGGACCTCCCGCTTTCTAGTGCGGACGCTCTAACCACTGAGCCATGAAGCCAAGTTGGTTTGGCCTTTGTTCAAATGACAGATGAAGCAACTCGCAATTCACCTCCCGAGCAGGCGCCTAATTTTTTGGAACAGCACTAGTTCTCGTTTGACGCAAGCCCAACCAAAGATCAAAGTTGATGCTATCCAGCTGAACACAATTGTTTATATATATATATGACAGTAAGTTCCGTGGGTTGGTATATTAATATAAATAAATAAGCAAATATCACTTGCCCCCATTTCATGGGTGAGAGTGCCTCCAATACCAACATAATACAAAAGCGTTGTCTAATATTTCGAGGTCCTACCTCTTCCTCGGAGACTTGAGTAATAAAGCAAAGTACACTCTACTACGTAAACTCGTTTAAAATGCCCAAATCTTTGTTCAGACCCCTGGTATGTGTTTTTAAGGATAATATTAGTTTAATCTCCTCAGCTTTTCGTTGATCGTCGTCCCTAAAGTTGCCTTTCCAGATGATTAGCTTTAGATTGTCTATTGTGTGTTCGGGAGAGGAAAAATGCTCTGCAACAGAAAATCCAGTAAGTCGCTGTGAAATGGTGTGTTTATGATTGTTGAAACGGAGACGGAATTTTGTCTTCGTTTCTCCTACATAATTGCCTTCAGTGCATTTATTGCAAAAGAGTACATATATAACATTGGCAGAATCACAGTTAAAGTTACCTGGATAAAGTTTGTATGAGGTGCCTGGGGGGGGTTTTGAGGGATGAAGTACAGACATGCTTACATATTTGGCATCTAGGTTTGCCGCATGGCGAGTTCCCTGTAGGGCTAAAAGGTCGAGGAATTTTGCTGCTTACGAAAATCTTTCTTAGGTTAGGGGGCTGTCTGAAAGACAGGAGAGGTCCATTATTGAAGGCGCCCTCTAATTCGACGTCATTTTGAAGAATTCTCCACAGGGATCTAAAGTTCTGAAAAAGATCCCTCACGATAGGATGGAAATTGGTGGTGAAGGGAATCCGTTCAGGAGGGGTGGCCTTTTTGTATTTCAAAAGGTCTTGCCTAGATACTTTGTTGGCTCTCTCCATATTCGTTCTAATGAATTTAAGAGGGTATCCCCTTAGCATGAATTGCTTTGTAAGATCATTAAGTTTCATGTTCAAATCATCACTGTCAGAACAAATTCTTTTGTAACGAAGAGTCTGGCAGTAAATGATAGATTTCTTGGTATGGTCTGGGTGGAAGCTGGTAAATGGTATGTATGTGTGCCTGTACTCTTTTGCAATAAATGCACTGAAGGCAATTATGTAGGAGAAACGAAGACAAAATTCCGTCTCCGTTTCAACAATCATAAACACACCATTTCACAGCGACTTACTGGATTTTCTGTTGCAGAGCATTTTTCCTCTCCCGAACACACAATAGACAATCTAAAGCTAATCATCTGGAAAGGCAACTTTAGGGACGACGATCAACGAAAAGCTGAGGAGATTAAACTAATTTTATCCTTAAAAACACATACCAGGGGTCTGAACAAAGATTTGGGCATTTTAAACGAGTTTACGTAGTAGAGTGTACTTTGCTTTATTACTCAAGTCTCCGAGGAAGAGGTAGGACCTCGAAATATTAGACAACGCTTTTGTATTATGTTGGTATTGGAGGCACTCTCACCCATGAAATGGGGGCAAGTGATATTTGCTTATTTATTTATATTAATATACCAACCCACGGAACTTACTGTCATATATATATATATATATATATATATATATATATATACACACACTAGCGTAGCCAGCGGGGGGGGCAGGGGGGCAGAGTGCCCCCCCCCCCCACAGAAATTTTGGGGACGCGATGGGCGATGTTGAAAAAATGAAGGAGGGCAAAAAAAAATAAATAAATAAAAAAAAGATAAACGGCAAGAGGAGGGAGGGAATCGGGGGCATTTTTTTTTACAGTTTTTCGGGGGAGGGGAGGGAAGCTCTCAGTCGTTACGATAAAGTATGCAGTCCCCGACGGCGGCTAGTGTCCCCAATGGTTTACCTGTTTTTTGCTCTTAAGGGACAATTTCCCAAATAAGAACCCTAAATTTTCGGCGCGCTACGCGCGCTGTAGATTCACTCCAGTTTTTTTAATACTTCCATTCCACATATAGAGAGTGTAAGTCCTGTCAACCTTACCAAGAAACAGGGAGGCAGAGTACACAGGTTATTTAGAGGTCTTAAATTTCATCCCATATCACAAAGCCTAGTTGCTGTTCTCTTGTGTGTGTCATGCGATAGGTCAGTTGGTGAGCGACTCACGGACAGACGGAGCATAGTTTGGTTATTTTATCGGTTATTCCAGGTGTTTTCGACGCAATGTATGTTATCCCCGATACGGTCTACAACCCCCGCAGTTTCTATTTTTTTTTCTTTTTGTTTTTAATGATCACAAAGACTATGTTATTTTTGTAAGTCTACCAAAAATTTTCGCGCGCTTGGCGCGCGTTGCAATTTCACGATTCAGACTCAACAGAACACTATCAGTGCACAACTCGGCTTTTAAAATATTAAGTGATATTGTGCAAAATGTGCCAAGGGGTTCAATAACATGGGATAGTCAGGCTCCTTCATATCCCCTTCTCACCACCCCCTCGACATAGGGGCCGTCGGAACTTGTGGTCGCTGACATGGCCGGCCCCCTGTCGGGAATAATCTGTCGCCTTCCCATGGTCGGTTTAATTATTTTGGCTTTCAAAAGAGTTATTTCTGCGATAAAACCCAAAATGTTCAGAATGCTTTTCACACTCTTCCTCAGTTCCGTTACCTAGAGCTAATAAATTACAAACCCTTCCCATCTTTTCAAGTAAATTAATATGTAGAATGAATGGATTAATGAACATGTCGGGAATTTCATCTCATTTCGCTAAACCAGGGAGGTGTGATCTCTTGTGTCAGTCGTGCGGTACGGTACGGACTCGAAGAGGGAAGTACATAAGATCTATGTAAGCTTTAAATAAGTACAGATTCCATGTTAGTGTAGGCTAACCCCAACAAATTTCGCCCGCTTTTCCACGGTTAAATCAGTGCGGAAATATCTTCCTCTAGCATATACAAATTTTATGTCGTATATGACTCGCAATGGCAGGTATAGTGCTCAGGTTTTCTTCAAATCTCCCTCACCAACTCATCGACGGCATCCTGGCTGTCGCGGCTTGGGGTCGCTACCCACCCTACCCCTCCCCCGTTCGGAGAGTGGCCCTTCGTCGGGTAAATCCTGGCGCCAAGCCTGGAGGAAGACACATTTTCCAGTTATGACTTGTACATGTGTAATGAAGCAATGAACTAAAGATGGAAGCTGCATTTTTTGGTGAGCGGCAACTATTTTGGAGGGGCGGCCAATTTCACTAGGAGGGCGTGTCGCCCCTCTAAAACCCTCCCTGTGGAGAACACTAGAATCTAGTATAAAAAGAACAAAATATAGCACCATGTTGCATCTAAGCTCTTCGAGACAGCAAAAAATTCCAAAAGGGGAGGGGGACACCCAGGAAGACAGGCCCGTAACCAGGGGGTTCGCACTTACTCCCGCCCAGACCTATTTTTTATTATTTTTTTTATTTAAATGGAGTTTTGGCGTTTTTCAAGGTAAAATGTCAATTCCGCTGGTTTAGCCAATGTAAGTCTTATGAGTAGCTGTTTTGTTCAGTGCAACACAATTTCCTAGGGCCCCATTGACTCGTACAGTAACCCTCTTACAGGCACACACTAACTCTCGAGGGAATAAGGAAAACATTGATACAAGATTCAAAATGTCCAAAAATTCCAGCTAAGGTGTTCACCAGATCGCTCAATTTTGATGTAAAATTGCAACATCTCCTTGAGGTAGGAGTGGGAGAACCACACCCTCTCCCCGTTCAGATGCTGGGCTCCTCACTTGGGCGCTTCGCTCCCTCAAGAAAATGCCACACCCCAGTGACGGCGATGAAAAATGAAAAAGTGGGGGCTAAAGGTATGTGCAGCCCCTCAATGTTTGTCAAGTGCTCCAATTAAGAAGCGTGGAGGATTTCAAAGTTGGGCTGAACATATTCTTAATTGCTCTGAACACTCGGGAAGTGCCGTTTCCGGCCATCTGAGGGGTTTGTAAAACCAAACATTTCCTGGTTCGCTCCGCACCAATCGATGGTAGAGCTCCACTTAGAAACATGTATTGACATTTTTTGTAGATTGTTTTTTTTTTTTTTTTGCATTAATTGAGAAATTTCAGAAATGAGATCCATTTCCAGGTTGGGAACATGCAGCATAAACACTCGGGAAGTGCTGTTTCCTGCCATCTAAGGGGTTTCTAAAACCAAAAATTTTCTTGTACGCTCCGCGCCAACTGATGGTGGCGCTCCGCTTAGATAGTCCTGTCGGTCAAGATTGGGGACGATGAGTCGACTTTGCCCCCCCCCCACAAGAAAATCCTGGCTACGCCCCTGTATATATATATATATATATATATATATATATATATATATATATATATATATATATATATATATATATATAAATCAAATTGGTAAAGCTGGAAAATCTGGCTGAGGTGAAAAACGATGTTGACTCCACCGGGATTCGAACTCGGGACCTCCCGCTTTCTAGTGTTCTAGTGTTTTATATATATATATATATATATACATAACAAGATAAAGCGTTCCAGTGAGCAATTTATTAACGTTGGATCTACCCAGAGTTAGCAGTGCATGGACCAAAGATGGTACCATCTTCGCACTATTAAACAAAGATGGAAACGATATCATTCAGAAGGTAAAGAGTTTAGATGACCTAAAGCAATTATAGATTTGTTTTACAAAATGGCTGACCACAGTACTTTAATATGTTTGCCAAATGCCTACAACCATCATACATTCATCGCAGATCCTGCAAAGCTTTGTATTACATCAAGAGGAAATCCTATTTATCGCCTAAGTACGCTTTTCCTTAACAATAGAAACCAGCCTATGATACAGTGATGATCTCCATATTGACGGTAATCACGTCATTCACTACCACCTCAAAAGCAGATCATGCATAGCTCTGTCTTCACCTGACTCATCCTGTTCATGGACCACATCGCCAAATATATGGACATATAGTTTGAGATGGAAGTCATTCTGTGTAGCTGTTCTTCTATGTTGTTGTTTTTTTAATTCTCTTGTGTCTTTTCGCTTTCTCCATGGCCCAAACAGAGTGCCATAAAACTATTTTAAGGGTGGTATACCGCCCTCCAAGTGGCAAAATATCGTTGTTCAATGAGTGTTTTTATAACATCCTATGCAAAATATCGTCAGAAGTCAAGTATTCTTTTATTATGGGTGATTTCAATATTGCCCTGTGCAAACCAGAATCAATCGATTTTCTTAACATCTTGTCTTCTTGCGGCTTTGTTCCAACAATTAGTAGGCCGACCAGAATTACAAATACTAGCATGTCTTTCATCAAAATTTTCTTACTTATGTAAATAACATCGACAGTAGGGTTAATATAGTGTCCTCTGGAATTCTAGTGAGTGATATAACAGACCATCTTCCTATCTTTGTTAATGTTAATTTTGATACAATGCTCTCTAATGTGATTATACCACCCCAGCTTGCTAGGAATTATAGTCCTAATAATATCGAGGATTTTGTGTCTCGTATTTCCAATGTAAACTGGGATCATTTTTATCAATGTAATGACGCAAACATTTCTTTAAATATTTTTAGCGACATGTTTAATAGCATCTACTGTAACTGTTTTCCGTTTGTCAGTGTGAAACAAAGGAAGAAGAAAAAACAAGTTTGGATTACATCAGGAATTTTGGTATCCATTAAACGTAAAACTAAACTTTATAAACAATACTTCAGGTCACCGAAGGAAGACAATGAGAGTACTAACCGTCAGCAGGTCAGTATCGTAACAAACTTAATCATGAAATGTGTATTGCAAAAAGAAAAGACTACAATGATATTTTTTGTAATGCCAAAAATGATTCTAAACTTATTTGGAAACATATCAATGACATTATGCACAAAGGTAAAAAAGATTCAGGCTTTCCTGAATATTTCATGGAGAATGACAGAGTTGTAAGCGATCCACAAAGTATCGCAAATTGTTTCAACAAATTTTTTGTTAATCTTGGGCAGTCTCTTTTTCAGTCCTTCCCTGCTTGTCAAAGATCTGAGAAAGAGTCATGTACAATTGAATTTATTCATTCCTTAGTAAGCATAACATACTTTCAACTTGTCAATACGGTTTTCGTCCCGGTCGTTCAAGAGGAACTCGCTCTCGTAGATGCCCTGGATAACTTCTATTGGAATTTTTCTCCACTTATCCAAAGCTTTTGATACAATTGACCATGGTATCCTTCTCAATAAATTATCGCATTATCGTTTCATAGGTGTGTTCTATAACTGGATCAAAAGTTACCTTTCTGATAGAGAACAATTTACTTCTCTCAATGGTGTTAATTCTGATCTCAGAAAAGTAAAATGTGGTGTTCCACATGGGTCTATCCTTGGACCTCTCTTTTTTATAATTTATGTAAATGATATTGTCAATGTTTCCAAGAAATGCTTCACTTGTATTGTTTGCAGATGACACTAATATATTTTTTGTGACTCTGATCCCCAGAGCCTGGAGGAGCAAGTGTGCCGTGAACTTAAACTTTACCTTGACTGGTTTACTGTGAACAAACTTTCTTAAAATGTTGCAAAAACGAACTTTATTGTTTTTAATAATGACATTCTTAACAAAGGTCATAACTTTCAAATCTCTGTTGATGGCAATTGCTTACAACGTGTTGATAACGTTAAATTCCTGGGGATTCCTATTGATTCTAAGCTTTCTTGGAATGAACATGTATGCAATATTCGTCCTAGATCGCTAAGGTGGTTGGTATGTTAGGAAGACTTAAGTATATTGTACCTAAGAATGCTCTTCGTTCCATTTACCTTGCTTTAATCTACCCTTATCTTAACTATTGTTCCATTGCTTGGTCCGGTACAAGTCCTACTCTTTTCGATAAGTTAAATGTCTGACAAAAGAGAGCTATTCGTCACATCACTAGCTCCAAACCACGTGACCATACCAGTTCCTTGTTCAAGTCACTAAACCTTCTGAAACTCTCTGATATTTTTAATACCAATATCGCCACATTCACCTATCTCTCGCTACACGACGTGCTGCCCAATCAATTTTCAAATTACTTTTCTTACAACTTCTCAGTCCATAATCACAACACTCGACAATCTGCATCCCTACATCTGGACACTATTCAAAGTTCTTTACAGAACAACTGTCTTCGTAATCGAGCCATTCGGTTTTGGAATTCCCTCCCGTCTTCTGTCATAGCCAAACAAAGTATCCAGTCCTTCAGAAAAACATTTCACGCCATTTTATTCAAGACTACTAGGCTTCATCTCACATGTAACGCACTGAATTCATTCCGTAGGCTTCATAGCATCATGTTTCGCCATTTTAAAGTGTCTTAGGCATTTTCTTCTCCGCATCCGGCTGTTGCTGGGTAGGGTTGGGTGTGGTGTGTGGTTTGGGGGACGGGTTTCCAAGCTGGGGAAAATCTCTCTCTTTTTTGACCTCTGCTATGTTATTGTAACCTCCCTTTTTTTGCTACTGTATTAGCTTTTATGTGTTTATCAGTAGTCTGCTTGTTGTTTTTTTTTTTTCTTCTCAGTGAGTGCACGTTTTCAAGCCCCCCGGGGTTTTTGTGTACTTCCTTTCGCTTTCATATGTCCTTATATTCTTTTGTTGAGTTTATACTCTGTGTGTGTATGTTTATATGTAAAAGTGATAAAACAATAAACGAAACGAAACACCTCCCTGGTAAAATAGATCAACACGGAATTTATGGCATATCTTACAAGTGGATAAATAGTTACCTGAGTAGGAGGTCGCAGCATGTGCAATTTAGCAAATTTAGATCTGACTGTCAAGAAATACCCTGTGAAGTATCTGAAGCATCTATCCTTCGTCCGAAGTTATTTTTTCTTTACATTAATGATATTTTCAATGTATCATCTTCATTAAACTTTGTTTTTTTTTTCGCTGACGTTACCAATATTTTTGTTCTAATGATGGTATCCATTCAACCTACAAAGCTTGAGCTTGAAAAATTAAGTGTGTGGTTTGCAGTAATAGAAGTTTTCTCTCAGCGTACCAATGGTCCAATACCAACTATATGCTCTTTGACAATCGTTGAGTGCCTAAAAACTTAAACGTTACCATAGATGGCATAAATATTAAAAGTCTCTGTCACAAAACTGTTACGTGTATTAATTGATTGCAATCTGAACTGGAAAGAACATGTTGTAAAGTTTCCTACAAAAACTGTCAAAGAGTATTGCAATAATCGGTACTGAGGCACTTTGTATCCTTTACTCCTTCTGTGCGATTTTCCTCTCATATCTAAACTGTTGTATTGAAGTATAGGGCAACACTTATTTAACTCTATTACCGCTCCGATATTCTTGCTACTGAGGATCACACTCGTTGTTTGTAACGCTAAATACTTAGCCCACGCGGCTCAACTTTTCAATGGTCTAAAAATAATTAAACTTCAACAATTTACTAAGTTTAGGACAGGTATTTTTGTGTTCGAAGCGTTTCATTATTTTTACAAGCAAACTTTAAAAATAATTTTTACTGGCAGTTACTGACAAATATAACACTTAGCGGAAAAATAGGCTCAACTTGAACCAAATTGTTGGAAATTGGGCCGGAAAACTTCATCCAACCTAACCTTAACGGAAAAAAGTTGAATAACTCTAAACAACATAATGTAAGAACAAGCAAAAATAACTTTGTATATCAACTGCAGCCATCAAACTCTTTGAATCACTTGATGATAAACTGAAAAATTGCAAGACTTCAAATGGCCAAAAAATTTATTGTTGACGTAAGGTCCTGTTTTAATTATGGTGTAAGTATAATTGAGTTCGATTCATAACGTCTATTTTCGAGTATTTTTTTTATTTTGGAGTATTATTTAATTACTATTATGTGACTGCCTCCTTGTTTAATGTAAGATTTAATACTATTCACTTCTCTTCTAATTTTTCTGTGTAAAAGGGGAAATAATTTATGAGTATGGAACTTCTGTTGTCTGATTTTCTGGCATTTACTTATTATCTGTTTGACCTGTACTGTTATTTGATTTTGCTGGAAATAAAAAAAAACTGTTTTATTCATTCATTCATCATTCAGTTGCCTATTAATCTCAGTATATGTTCATTCAACATCACTCATCTACATACAGTTGTCTATTCACTTCAGATGTTTATTCAACGCTACTCATCTACATACAGTTGTCTATTCATTTCAGATAATATCCATTCAACGCTCTCATGCACATACAGTTGTCTATTCATCTCGGTTAACGTCCATTCAACGCTGTTCATCTACATGCAGTTGCGTGTTCATCTCAGTTAATGTTCATTCAAGGCTATTCATCTGCATGTAGTTTTCTGTTCATTTTTGATAATGTTCATTCAACGTTAACTCATCTACATACAGTTGTCTATTCATTTCAGATAACGTTTATTCAACGCTATTCACCTACATACAGTTGCCTATCCAGATATTGTTTATTCAACGCCGTTCATGGCATGCAGCTGTCTGTTCATCTGAGTAAATGTCAATTCAACACTTTTCATCTACATACAGTTGTCTATTCATCTCAGCTAATTTTCATTCACGCTATTCATCTGCATACAGTTTTCTATTCATCTCAGCTAATTTTCATTCACGCTATTCATCTGCATACAGTTTTCTATTCATCTCAGCTAATTTTCATTCACGCTATTCATCTGCATACAGTTTTCTATTCATCTCAGCTAATTTTCATTCACGCTATTCATCTGCATACAGTTGTCTATTCATCTCAGCTAATTTTCATTCACGCTATTCATCTGCATACAGTTGTCTATTCATCTCAGCTAATTTTCAATCACGCTATTCATCTGCATACAGTTGTCTATTCATCTCAGCTAATTTTCATTCACGCTATTCATCTGCATACAGTTGTCTATTCATCTCAGCTAATTTTCATTCACGCTATTCATCTGCATACAGTTGTCAATTCATCTCAGCTAATTTTCATTCACGCTATTCATCTGCATACAGTTGTCAATTCATCTCAGCTAATTTTCATTCACGCTATTCATCTGCATACAGTTGTCAATTCATCTCAGCTAATTTTCATTCACGCTATTCATCTGCATACAGTTGTCAATTCATCTCAGCTAATTTTCATTCACGCTATTCATCTGCATACAGTTTTCTATTCATTTCAGTTAATGTTCATTGAACGCTATTTATCTTCATGCAGTTGTGTATCCCATCTCAGTTGATGGTGCTTTCCTCCCACAAAGATATATGGCATAACACATGATCTTGCAGCAAAGTTAAACAATTAGGCTAGTATACGTATCAAATGTGCTAGCGTCGGGAAAAGATCACACAGCAAATGGTTATAGCCAAGATCGACATAAGTCACATTTCACTACGGATACTTTTGAAAGAATGTATTACATTCCAACTTGAGAATAAAAGCGTTTACATATCTCCCTTCCTTTATTACAGACGGAAGAATGCTGTTACAAAAACATTTTGATATGTTGCGGTAAAAAAGCTTTACAATGTTTAACCAAAGTCTTTTAAAATATACAAAGAATATAACCAATTGAAAGTTAATCTAAAAGATTGAAACCGCCGTCTACTGTTTCGTAAGTTAGTTAATGTAAGTCCTTACGTTGAAGTCCCTCCTATACTGTCGGTTCACAGTCGACCTGTATTGTTTTCTGGCAGCCATTTGCTAAGCATTTTGCACAGGATCTTTTTATGCTACACAAATTTACGGTTCACCAGTTACAAGGAAAAACTTTCGAGCAGGATATTTGCTTGCTATTTTCCGTCCTGTATAAATCTCCCAGGGTGCTTGTTCTCAAGATTATAACTAACAATGCCTTAAACCTCTGAACGCAACAATGAACAGAACTAAGCGATGAATTTGCATACTTTCGATTCGTAAGTCAGTTAAATTTCCTTTTCTGTTCAAGGGTGCAAGTATTTTAAAGAATTGTCCAGGCACTTACTGCATTAGATCATAGAAAGTTCCCAAGTTTTCAAGGAGGTCAAAACAAGGGGTTAGTAAAGCCATATCTGTGGGTAAGTCTGTACGCACAAATAAAGTATGCTCTCTGAAATACTCCACGTCAACGGATCCTACGACGTCACATGAGAACTATCTACTGGAAGGATCCGCCAATGCGTTCATCTGCTGAGTTTTGCAGACGGGCATTTTTCCTTTCTTTCTTTCTTTTTCATCTTAGCATACATAAGGGTCATTTTTGAAAACTTCCATGATGTTATTCCCCATATAAACAGATCATGTGTAATATATACACTCCTGTTCTTCCTAGCAAGACTTAGAATGACTAAGGAACTTTTAGCTCCCTGGTATAATATGACAGACCCATAATGTAAGTTCTGACAGACCAACGACGTAGAGGTGTAAAGGTCAATAGGTTAACTAGTTAGAAAGCCCAGTTTCTAACCAGTAAGTCGAACCAGCCAGGGCCCCTTTTTCCAGTTGTCGCTCTTTGTCTTGTTTTGCCTACATTGAACACCACTGAAGCACAATGGCAGTAAGCTTTTGTTTCGTTTTAAAATCTTCGCTTAAGGTATGAAGGCTATACGCAACGAGCTTCAGGAATAACGTTTTGATTCGCCTTTCGGCTCTTTGCCAGAGAATCGGTGGGAAAAGAAAGAATCTTTGTAGGTGAAGTTCGTTACTCGTTAGCAGTGAAGGATTCCCCAGGGAGCGACATAATGGAATCTAAAGAAATGTGCTGCGGCCAACTTAGGTTAAAGGTGTCGTACGTTTTGATGTAGAACTTATGCTATGACGTCACCAGTCGTCATTTTGGAGAAAAAACAATGACGCACGTGAAACGCAGGTCAGATACTTCGCTACTCACGTGTACAGAATTGCAGACGAATTGGTTAACAAATCATTCTACCAATATGCCAAGTTACTGATATTTGGGACTAAAAGCATGTCAAGTAAGTGTTTATAAGTAGTGTTTATAATAATTGCAAACTACCATTATTTCTTAATATTTTCAGCAATGAGGTACAGCCTAGTCTTTGTTTGGGCTGTGAACACTTGGTAGAAATATAAAGGTCAGTTTATTAATTGCGACTTAATTTCGTTAAAAATCGGCCAAGTCGATCCTGATGCTATCGGCAAAGTCATGACACCTGGATTCATGGGGCAAAATGTTCTAATGGAAGGCTTCCTTATGAGTGGAAAACGTTTATATATTATATCAGTTGCTCAATAGTATCGCTGACACCCTAGGATCAAAACGGAAACAAGTCTAAGCCAACTTTGGTTTACTTGCTTATTATCTTAACTTGACCACAAATTAGGGATTATCCGAGGGAGGACAGTAACAGAGAGAAAATTTAGTTGAAGAAAACTTCTTCAGCTTTGAGTTTTGTCAAATAACCCTGTAGCAATAAGCCTATGCATGCGGTAATAATAGTTCCTAGTGCATGCCTGCAGTAGTATGAAGTGGCTTCTACTGTAATAAAGTTGTATGGTCAGATGATTAGAGCAACAGACTTGAATAAATTGGGTGGAAACTGGGCCGTAAAACTCCATCTAATCGAGTGGAGTCGA
Source organism: Holothuria scabra (assembly GCA_037179385.1). Taxonomy (NCBI): domain Eukaryota; kingdom Metazoa; phylum Echinodermata; class Holothuroidea; order Aspidochirotida; family Holothuriidae; genus Holothuria; species Holothuria scabra. Next base: position 20,059,700 of record CM074196.1, on the reverse strand, counting down.
GTCGCGTCTAATTTAGTCTCGTCTCGTCTGATCTGATCTGATCTGATCCGATCCGATCCGATCTAATATAATCTAATATAATTTTATGTAATCTTATCTTATCTAATCTAATCCAATACACTCCAATCCAGTCCAATCCAATCCAACCCAACGCAATCTAATCTAATCTAATCTAACCTGATCTGATCTGATTTGATCTGATCTAATCTGAAAATGTATAGCATGTGAGGTTTTTATTTTCTCAGTAAAAATTTCCCAGATCACTCCTCACGAGGAAACTACCAAAAATGACTTATGTTGCCCCGATGAATCTTTTTCCGACAAGTTTGGAAAAGTTGACCGAGAGAAGACCATGCGGGGGAAATTTGGGGGAGCATTGTAAAAAAAACATGTACTGTTACACTTATGTTCACTTTTCGATAATACGCAATTCTTATCACCGTGTAAACTAGCCAAGTACATGACTTAAGTTTAACTATGAATTTGTAATGAATGGAGTAGTCTTCAGATGAGTACAATGTTGGATTTTTTTTAATAGTGGAGGACAATTAATACCATGGATTTTTCTTTAAATTTCAGTTTTACTATAGACGAATCTGGACAGCAAGTGAGGTCTGATTTCAGTCGGCCATAACTGGGATGTATCACCTTTTAAAGCTTTCAAATTCATTGCTTACCGGTACCATGGATAATTGTACACTGTAATGCCTCTTGATTCCTTAAATTTCACTGTAAATGAGGGTTTTTAAATTACATTTAGACAATAAATGAAGACGGTTTAGGACTGATGGACTTCACTAATGGCTGCATACAGTCCCGAAGAACAAGCTCTAATCTGATTCGTCTATACATGCACTTATACATCGACAAGATGTAATTTCGAAGGGCGGTTGTTAATTCAAATCTTCTAGCAAAACGTTTAAGAAGATGCGTTTGTTAACATGATGCTATCGTCCGTATGAAAAGTGAATGAAATGAAGGTTGATTCGGGGAAACTGTCTGAATGTAGACGTTGCAAGGATCACAAACTTTAGAGTCTAGATATTTTGCATCAAAACATGGTAGGCAACCAAATTTCATTTTATCGTAATTCATCCACCAACCTGTAAGAACAATGTCGTTATCAACAAGTATAATAATGGAAGGAGCACGACAAGGAACCGGGAATGAGGGCAGTAAAACATTGGAAGAAAGTCTGGCCAGCTCATCAGAGCCTAACCCAGAGCTTAACACGGGGCAACCACCAGAATCCTCCAAGTATGGAGGATTCATATACAGAAACCGAACCCAGCTTTAGCGCAGAATTTAACGCTCGATTGACTAAAATAAAAACGCTGTATGAGCAAAGGAGCTTGAAGTTTTACAAAGGGAATTAAATAAAGCTCTCGGTGACTTAAAGGAATATATGCGTGTACTGAATGATGGGCAAAATGCAGTGAAAGTAACGTGTCTTTAGTAGGATTGCAAACTATGTCATGTTTATGACAGCCTAGTGTCAAGTTTATTTTTTTCTGAACATATTAACAGACGCAAGCTGGTGCGGGATCAATAACTTCAGTGAAACGGGAATCAATGACGCCGATTGCTTGTTCATGCCCTCATTTACCGTTCAGAAGATTCTTGCTTTGAGTGAAAACCATAACTAATTAACTAATATGCATCACATTGTAAAGACCTATACGCCCAACAAGGACAAGATATAATGCGAGAAGAAATACTACAAGGGTTTGTTAGCAAAACACGGCTTTTCGGTGGCAGTCATAACGCTCCTACATACCTGGCACCTATACTTTAAATTTTTTCAGTTCGGGAGATAACCAGAGGAAAAACAATTTTTACCAGATCTCGGGAATATTTTGGCCATGGGTTGAGCCCTTTTTAAGCATCTCCCATGATGCTTTGCAATCCTACCGAGAAAATTCAACGGAGATTACGTTCCGTAAAACCTTGAATTTTTTTATCGATTTTGTGCATATTTAAAATTTCTGTTGATAGGGAAATACAAGAGCTTTGTAATCTTTGGTTGTCCACTGCGCCAATTTTGAGAAATCGAACAATTTTGCAACGTTCTCATTACTAAGTTTAATTATAGATTCGACCCAGCCGTAAGTTTTGAGCGCCATTTTCCGCATACAGGTACACAAGGGGGTCGTGTCAGCATTTGGGTTGTGAATTCGTAGTTGAAGGTCCCTTGTGGTTTCGCCCTTTGTGTCTTTACTATGATCTCACATTTGAAGACATATACACATTTGTTAAACAAATTGATGACTGTGAAGACATGTACACTAAGTGCTCATATATATTCATACCGTTGGGACAGTTAACTTTTCTCTCGATTTGGGGAAACCTCATTTTCTCCGAAAGCGATTATCTCTCGAATTGTTCATAGACAAACAACTCTTTGCTCGGGAGTTTCAAAACCCAAACACACGAAACCATTGATTAATTAAGGGCGTTTGACGGTTATTCAAATTCTTACTGTTATATGACTCTACTATGTATTTAATGCCCCGTGTCAAGAACTTAAAAAATTAAAATTTAAGCTTCATCTCGCTTGCTGATAGTGAAGTAATTCGTGCACGTTCCACACTCTAAAAATGTCCTAGTCAAATTTCAAAAGAAACTAATAAATAGTGGCACGAACCGAAATCTTGTCAAACCTTTGACAAGTTTCGACTCTTAAATAAAATGAATAGCTGCATTTTTAAACCATTTCTAGTTAGTTTTGAAACAAATCTTGTCATATATTTGACCCACATTGCTTGGTGTTTTTTAGAGTGCGGGGTAGTGTAATCAACTAGGAAGGTGTGATTAGTAACACCTCCCTGAATCAACACAGTGACCGCCAGATCCAGCCATTGCTAAAGAAGGTCAGTTTGTTGTGGCCGCCAGCGTGTGGTTTCTTCACTTAATCTCTTGGGACGCAGGAGGACACGTTTTGCTCGCATTGGCCGCGGCGAATTGGTCATGAAGCAATTGTCCCAGGTTGTTCCGTGGACCCGCCTTTGGATGAACGTTGTATACCGGAAGTTTTGTACCGTAATCACGATAAGTGCACATTTCAGCATTTGCAGGGTGAATTACACTCATGTTTACCTTTTTTAATCTGGTCTACTCACTTTTCATAAATTTGTCAAAGTACATTAAAGCAGCTAATCATTTCTTTTGGTTAAAACTAAGCGATATACTTTCGATACAGAACTTCAATTTTTTTCTGCTTAATTAAGGAACAAGCTGTTTCGTTTTTACGAGCGAATGCGAAGTATAGTAGCCGCTTTATGAACTTGTTACCATGGGCGCAAATCCCGGGGGGCAAGGGGGGCCTTCGCCCCCTCAAGTGAAAAAGTGGGGGGCCAAATCGTAATATGCCCCCCCCCCCAAAAAAAAAAAAAATTTGAGTAGACCTAAAAATATGGTCACCCTTTTTCGTTTTTTTTCATTGGAAAACAGTTTTTCTGAAGCTTTGGAAACGCCAGAACACAAAAGCTTCCGGGGGCTTCTCCCCCTGGACCCCCACAGGGGCTTTGCCCCTGGATCCCACCAGGAGTCATTTGGGGCTTCGCGCTCGTGGTGCCCGCCAAGCGTGCACAGTTTAGTACTCATGGGCACATCATAAGCATTTTCGCCCCCCCCCCCCCACTCTCAAACAGAGATTTGCGCCCCTGCTTGTTACAGTGTTTTCATTCTGTACCTTGTTGGTTTTGTTACTTTGTAAGTGATTGCAAATTAAAAGGCGTTAACAATGAAAACAGATAATTTATTTAAGGATGTCTCTGGTCCCATTTCACGTTGAGGCATATTACCTCAGGGATATTTCAATTATATGGTTCTTGGAATGACTGTGTGGGGTTCTCAGAAGCCCTTTCTATAGTTTTTTTCAACTGGCAACTATCTTTATGGCTGGCATAGTCGTTACCCTTCTTTCCTTATTGAATTTGAAACATCCGAGCAATCTGTTGACGTAAAAGTTAAGGCGTTGTTATAAGAAAAACATCAGACGGTTGATTTCTTTTCATAATCAAGCAACTTACAACTATAACAAGAACGACAAACTAAAAGTTATATTTTATTTTGTTCAGAATTGAAGACCGTCACAGAGGGTAATGAATAGAGAACGGACGCAAAAATTGCGCAAAATTAACTGCGTAGTTTTCTTCTGACCTAGACATTCCAACTGAAACTTGATTCGCCTTTACCAATAGGCGCTTCCTTTTCCGGTGACCACATGATCAGCCGAACGACATATGATACAGCTGATGATACCAGGTACTACCGTGGCTTAAAAAGCCATTTCGGGATTTTGGTGTGCTTCAGTGGAAAGTCAAATATGTGCCATGCGCAGGGCTTATATGTGCTTAAACGCATCCAAATAACTTAGTTAACGTCAACCCAAGTTTTTTGTTGTGCATTTTGTAAATATTCTCACATTATATCTTTTCATTGGTGGCTGTACTTGGCGGCATGGCATGATAAGATTTGGCAATCTCATAAGACAAATTTAAAATGGTTCTTTTTGGCAACCTTACTGTAAGGAAAAAGACCTTCTAGCTGCGCACTTATTGCTTATCCAACCAAAGAAAGGAGGCGGTGAGAAATTTTACACTTTTTATTATGTTTACAATTATTGTACGAATGGGAAGAGAGGTCTGGGATGAGGGAGTAGCAATATAAAAGACTGCGTAGTTATCTTTTTCTACCCTTAAACCTCATTAGCCGAGATGATTGCTGAGTTGCATCTCTTGTGATCTGGAATCGTATGCTTGCTTTGTTGGTGATCATGCGATAAATTCACATACAGGAGATCCGGTCGAACTGCCGAACCGTAATAAGCTCTGCCATCGAACAATACTGAGAACACTGTGGAAGTTTGAAAAAAAAAACTGAAATTGTCATTCGTAAGGAATTTTGATATTTTTAACTTCCAATAATATGCGTGGAATTCGGACCGTTTGGGCTACAGCCGGAAATTAGTAATAAAACAATTCTTCTGCAATCAAAACACGTCTGTTTTCTGGATCAAGTAGATAATATTATCCATTACCTGTTTTGTTTAGTCAATTTTAACATCTTTATATACGTACCACTCACACATACTTTCTAAAACTCGAGCTTGTAGCATAAACTTTCCTATTGCCCTCATCTCCCATCACTGTTTCGGCTGTTTCAATTTTCATCACTGACATCCTTTGCTGAAATGCGCGAACCTCCTCATCATAACAATTTCACCATCTACTACCTGTTACTCGTATCAGGGAGTTGCTAATCTCAGCAACTCTCTGTTTATGTCACTAGAACCGTTAGACCGCCTCCATTGCATAAAAAGAAGCAGTTCCTTTATCAGATCATCTTGTGGCAACAGAATGTGACGGGTTATTTACAAAAGGGTAGGGATTTCAACAAATTCAATAGAAGGCCTAACATTTCTGACGAACAGTTCGTGCTAGTAGCAAACGAAATCTTTATTTATCAATCCAAGAGACTGTCTCATTTGAGAGAAGACAAAAATCTCTACTTAGTATAGGATGGGCAAAAGTTAGGCTTACGCTACATACGTACAATGTATAGGCTTTCTAGCCTAGTATGAATAAGGTTTAGCAAACTAATGAATACCCCTCGGGAACTGTTTCTTTTCGAGATCTTTGCTGCACCACATTTTAGAACTTATGCAAGACATTTGAGTCATTTACTTACGCTGCACAAATAAACTTTGCAAGAAACTCCAACAAAATCTTGAAACTAACACAAAATGCATGATATTGTGGGTGAAGTAAGCAAAGTTGCAGGGCCATATGGACGTTCTTTAATGAAAAGGGATCAACTAGATTGTCTTAAAAATAGAGAATCTAATCTTCCGATTTGGTGTCATAGGATTTATAACAGGTTAACTAGACGGACGGCTTGAAAGATGACGATTAAAATGATTTAAGATTTAATTGAAAGTGGTTGTAAAAAACACATGCATTAATCGATTATGTTACCTAAATATATAGGAAGGAGACTGGACAATTTGTCTTCAACTGTGCATACACAGGATAAAGGTACATTTTCTCTGCTCATCAAGATCAACATAACCTTCACAGGTGATATGCACGTAATATATGCATGTTCGTCATTGATTAAAAAATTCTTTGAAATGTTGACTTGATGTCATTCATGTATGACGATACTTGTTTTCCAGTATTAACTTTTTATGTGTGTATCATGCTCCCAGTTTTTACTTTATAGAGTGCTGTCACTGACGTCACAAGCCCCGCCTCTTTTAACGGACAAAACAAGCGTGGTGCGGTAGTCAGTGTGGTTGGCTGAGAAGCAGCTGACGAACCTATGTGTGACTGCCGCACTAAAGCAGCGAAAAATGCGGAAAATGTTGAAAAAACTCTTTCCCAGAGTTGTTTCTAAAGTAATACTCTCTTTTTTATATAAATTTTGTAGCCTACTCTTATCACTTGATTACAGAGTTCCTTAGATACGAATTTTTAAGTAGTTCAAAGAATATCAAACTTGTTATCGAGGGCAGTAAAGGGCAGTAAAGGGTTTTGGCATTCCTTTTTAAGGCCCAAATACCTTTGGTGATCGGCATTTCTTTGCTAAGCTCACATCATAGGCCTTAATGCATCGGAACCCTCTTCAATTAAGTACTCATCCACTACTTCTAATTATGACGAAATACCATATCTTTGTACTTCAAGCACAAAGTCCATTTTTCATATAACTGTTCAAATAGCTATCATGGCAAATGCAAATAAGTTGTTTTACGACAGTTAAGCACCGGGAAACGCCATTAATTTGCTACCAGTCCCATTCGAAATGTTTAAATCATATGCTTTCTTTAAATTAGAGCTGTGTCAGAGATCTTACACTCCATGCAATTACTTCTTTTTCACTAAAGTTAAGACATTTCTAAAAATTCCTTGACTATTGGGGTTAATTAAAATGAAACATAGTTGGTTTCTACTTCACTGTACTCTCTTAAAACACCGGGGTTAAAGTTTTACCAAGATCGTTGTTCTATTAACTCAAACACAATACTGGTTAAATTTTAACACAAATCCTGGTCACATTTACTCCAATCCTAGTTATTTCAACCAAAATTTGTATTAGTTTGGCCGGGGTGTGCCTTAAAATATAAGCATGATTGTCTTGAACTAAATAAAACACCGATGCAGGTTAAATTTAACCCCGGTCTTTTAAAAGTGTATAAAACGAAAAAAGATGAAGCAAAAGTTGTACTGTGTGCTTCCTTCCGATTCGAATGACAGAGCCTGATTGTGAAGGTCTGTTCGCGCAACAGTAAAACTCTGCTGAGTTCAGCAAGTGGACTGCGATTTTTGAGGGGATTTTTCGAAATTTTCTGTGGAATATATTTGCCCTCAAGTCAAACTTTCTACGCTCCACTCGCAAACAGATATCGGCTTTGGTTTGAAGTTGGAAGGCCGTGCCGGGAGATCAGACTTATTGTCACTTTAACTTGCTTTAAAACAAAGTTATGCCCACAAAAAAAAAGAACTTTCGGGTAACGTTATAAACATGGTTGACTGTAACGTATTAAAACATTTCCAAAACTTTAAGGGCGTTTTCAAAACGTTTTGGACGTTCTGTGTTTGTAGGGAAGGTATTTATAGCAAGTGTAGATCCCGTGACGGGAAGTCCGAGTTATCTTCTCTTTGATTTGTTTTTATGCAAACTTATGCCTACAAAAATAGAACGTTCGGGTAACGTTATAAAAGTGGCTGACTGTAACGTATTAAAACATTTCCAAAACTTTAAGGGCGTTTTCAAAGCATGAGGAATTTCTTACCCTATTAGATATTTCACCCGAGTCCCCACCAAAAGGGAGGTTTGGTGGGGTAATTAAATTTTACCTGACTTCCTGCTTAACTCATTCAAGCAAGCTCCAAGAAACCACAAGCTTGATAAGAGGCAACTAGAGGAAGATGTTAACAAAGGCTGAATAATACCAGCTAGATGTGCCACTGTTTGCGAGGTGTGAAAGGCAAGCAGTGGGGCAATTTCTTCTCTGGCTTTTGTTGACCTTCGTTCACTGAAGCAAAAAGGTGTGGACAGGGTTTTTATAGGCAGGGAAATTCAACATGAAACGTTTTTGGACGTTCTGTGTTTGTAGGGAAGGTATTTATAGCAAGTGCAGATCCCGTGACGGGAATTCAGAGTTATCGTCTCTTTGACTTGGTTTTATGCAAACTTATGCCTACAAAAATAGAACGTTCGGGTAACTTTACAAACGTGGTTAACTATAACGTATTAAAACATTTCCAAAACGGAAATGGACGGAATGGACGTTTTTTAAACGTTTCAGACGTTCTGTGTTTGTAGGGAATGTATTTATAACAAGTGCAAATTCCTGTTCATTCTATTCATGCTTTTGTTGATTGATTTCATTTGATATACCAGCAGAAGGAAACATCAAGGCTTGTGAGCTCAGAATGCTTGACCAGAGCCTTCTTCCATTTGGCTCAGAAGAGAAGGTCTCTGAACATGAGTTGTCTCACAGTGGACAGTAGTTAAATTCGCAGTCGGAGCTAGATGGTGCTTGAGGGAATCGTTCCAGTTGAAACCTCAATTTAAATAAAACTTACATTATACTTAGGGCTACTGTTCTGCCACATACGATTACAAAGCTTGCAAACTTGCAGAATGACATTGCATTTGTTATGAAGACATTATATAGACTTTCAATAAAGCTACATCCGACATAGTAACGTTGATCAGGGAGTTGCATCAGGGAGTTCAGTTCACTCGTCGGTAGATGTTGTCAATCTTAAGTTGGGTATGTTACCCATGTGGCGAATACGGTAACTACACACTTTACGAAACGGTTTTCAGTGAACACCACTGTTGAGCTTCCACTGCAGTACATTTTACCTGAAAAATTCACATGTCTGATAGACTTGCATGAAAATTAATCCAATCTAGGCATCACAGTGGCAAATTACAAAAATACAAAACATGCATTGTTTTTGTACAAAGAAGATATAGGGTGTGTGGTGTATTAATTTATTAACAGTTTAACCACACAAGACAAGGAGCACGTGAATTGCAAATGTCATAAGATCACATAGGCCTACTGCTAAAGCACAGGAATAAAAAAAGTCACGTCAAAAACATCACAATACATTGTCTCAATAACAACTCAACATGCTACTTGCCTCATCAATAATGCGTTAGTGTGTTAAACAAGCAACATATCCTGTGTCTTCACTGTACAAAGATTATACATTAACTCGGAACGGTTCTAATCAAGTGTTACTTTGTATATATTTTTATAGTGATTTTGAACCAAACCTAGTAATTAATCCACTGAATTCGGAATTTTATCAGGAAGCTATGCCAACCGTTGGATCAAACCATTTTCACAACAGTTTAAAATACATTACCTGTATACCTTACCTGTATACATTACCTGTAAATTTAATACATTTTAGCGATTGTTGTGTCAATGTGTATGCACCTCATAAAGTAGTGATGTAAACAAAACTTCATCGATTTTTTATGTGATTGCATTGTGTGCGAAATCAGAGATAATTGAATCCAAATATATCTCATGCATGGTATGATGGTAAGACTGCTATAAACTGAGTGATGTGGTTCATGTGGCCTTAATATCTAACAAGCATACTAGAATGATGGATTGACTGATTCCCTTAGAGTTTGAGCACGAATGTTTACAAGTTACGTTTCATTTGTGGAATTAATAACAGCATTTGTTGAAATTGAACGTGATATGGCGACCAATCACGTCACATAAAATACGATCACCTCACGTAGCCTACACTTGTAGTGTTTTAACATTGCAGTCGTGAGTTTATTGCGTGAACGAAATATTCTGATTACTTCTTTTTCAAAATTAACAAAGCGATACCTAAATCAGTACACTAAATCTAATGCTCTGAGTCATCAGTTATAGTCGAATGATTATATATAAAAAAGACAATCGAAATTCACAGACATAGGTCACTTTATGCAAAGTTAGTACCGGTATGTTATAACATCACAGCGTACCAGACACAGTAGATAGATATGTCAAAGTCCGTGAGTGTAACGTATCAAACTTACTATACGTTTTTGTTTGTGATAACTGTTTCGATTGTTTTTTCTTTAATATGTTTGTTTAAGAGATACATAGCAGTAAACGAGCACTGCTAAGTCAAAGAAAAAGCGATCTCCAAAACTGGCGGCAATCAATGGGAACAAAAAACGTCCGGTTAATTGAACAACAGTTTGTGTAAAATTACAATTTTATGCAAGAATAACTCTGCTGCTTTTGAAAATAAAGATTTGTCCGGAGTAGGTCTACACGGATACTAACAGAAACACAATGCGATGTGCGAAATATGCCAAATGTTTGGTAAAAATGGTAATCATCAACAAAATTCTCTCAAAATGGTGGCTAATTCTATGGGTCTAACTTGTACATGGTGTCATGGGACGAGACATGACCGGGTGCGTATACCCCTCAACTCGTATCATATGATCCAAAATTAATTTCTTCGAGATCATATTTAAGCGAGATTTATAAGAAGGGACAGCCTGGCTTAACAACTCAACTGGGAGTCTGGGACTGTGCCCCCCCCCCCCCCCCCCGTTCCCTATCTTCACTGGCGATCGAAGACAAAAATAAATATGATATGGGATTACAAAAACATATATATTATTTCATGAACTAAGTTTATAATCTTACTGTACTGACTTATTGCCTGATTACTACAAACCAGATTTGAATTAAATGAAGAGCAATTTCACCGTAGTTCAAATTAAGACTTGGTTAGGGTGACATGATCTTTCTATTTTTTCATAAATTTATATAGTGATGGTTACTGAATTTTAGCAGAATTAACACGACCGCTTGTTGCATAAAAAGCTTGTTTTAATTTAACGAAAATATGTGGACAGTGGCATATTAATGCAAGATAGCAAGCCACCAGTTCCACATGTCGAGCTGCTTCCCATGCAAGAAATACCTATCATTTGGAGCGGTTCGAGTTTTGTGATTTTGTTAGTACCATTGTTGATACTGTTCTAGGATAATTTGCTAAATCTTGCTACCATTTTGCGTGTAGACACTTCGATCATTCCTAAAATTTGAAAAGGGTGGGTGACCTCAGCTCAATTTGAAGGGACAACCATATGTAATAATGTAGAAGTGTCGTTTGACGAACCAGTGGAGTCGCTATAGGAGGGACCAGGGAGTTATTGCTCCCCTTGCTCCAAAAAATGAAAAAAAATTGGAAATTTACCATCAGGTGTCATATCGGTACTAGAAGATCAAGTAAACCGGTCAACTATAGCCTGAGATTTTCCCAACTTTTATTTCATAAAATTACGAATCCTTTTCAATATAAGCTCCTTATTTTTAAATATTTTTTTAAATTGCAATCCCTAGTGAATTAATGCCCATACTTAAAAAAATCAAAGTTTTGGAAAACATCCCTGGCTTCCAATATAAAATTTGTAGGAAATTTGTCCAGATCATATAGTGACACCGGCCAACTCCAGTGACGTTTTCCTATTTTTTTCTCCAAATGTTTTCTCCAAATAAACTCTACTAGCTTTTAAAATGTTTGTCAAAATGGGACAACAAAGTTTTTAAATGTCGCTAGGAACCCTCAATTCAAGTGAGTAAGAAAATATTATTACAAAACAACACCGATCGTCAGTTGCCATGCTATCTCTGATTTGCCAATAAGTGGACTCGGATGGGCAGATTCTTCAATAATATCCAAACTTTCCGATTTCCTAACAGGAAATTCAGGTGCTCTATATTGGCAAAAAATTGTTGGAAAAAGTCAAAAATTTCTGCTTAGCCCATCATAACCTGCGTTCTCAATAGAGTAATGTTTACACTTTAAAAAGAATAGGAAACTTTGGGCGCCCCTACCCCCCCCCCCCTCCGAAAAAGTCACTGTGGCGAGCATGGTGATGTGCTTCATTAGTTTTAGGCAGGTTCTGCAAGGATTGCCAGATTACTTTGACTCTTGAAAATGAGAAATTGTTTTCAAATAAAAGGCTTCATCATCTTAAGTTTAATGCAGCTTTCAACATCCGGGAAGTGTCATTTCCTGAAATATAGAGGTACATCGCAGCACAAAGTTCTCAAACTGGCAAACTTTCCATGGAGAAAAAACAATGTTTCAAAAAGTAGCTACACATTCGGTCACCTTGCACAACACTTTGCCGCCCAAAATGGTAGAATATTCAGACCGGGCAAAAGTTGGAAAAATTTTCATGGGATACTTTCAATTGCTACAACACGGGCAGAAAGAAGGATGTACAGGAGTATTAAGTACGGAAAATTTTTCTAGGGAAATGGCAGTGGTAAATTTAATCTGTTACTTTTATCATTTTGCAATCTGCTCATTTTTAATTAAAGCGAACATTTATTATATCGGAAGCTAAAAATAAGGACTGCAGCTTAGATCTAACTCACATGACTAGCAACTACCGTTTCTGGGTGTCTAACAGGTCTCGATTTTCCAAAATTTCCAGTGCAGTTCTCTCCGCGCCAACTAATGACGACCTCCACTCCGGATAGTTATCAAGAAAATCCTAGTTACGTCATTGTTAAGTGGTGGGATGAGTGTAATCAAAAAGACTAAAAAACAGAACTCGGAAATACCAATTCTGGTGACGTGGAAGGAATTTTCGGCCAACAATTTTCCGGTTCGATCTTTGCCAGTGGCGTAGCTAGGATTTTTTCCAGGGGGGCAAAGGTATGAAATTTCCCCAAAACTTTTCCCGGTCAATGTGTATGTATTTCATATAAAATAGGCAAACTTACAAGTATAACAACATTACCATGTCATTTTGTAATATTACCTGCATTTTAATCTTAAAGTATAACATAGAGCAATCGGAAATAACAAAGTATATTATTTTGGTAAACAATCTCTGGTTTATTTGTATGTACTAACGCAGTGGCGTACGCAGGATTTCTCTGAAGGGGGAGGGGCATGCATTATGGTCTAAGGGGAGGGATGTCCGGAAATTTTTTGACGTTTTCAAAGAGCCTACATGCAAAATGGTGCAAGATATTCGACTTTGACAGGAACAGTGTTAAAAGTTGAATCGTGGTGGTTCATGAGGATAAAACTGAAACTTTTGTGTCTTGACATGTATTTATTTATGCCATTTATGCTACCTTACGAAGAAAAACTTGTCATTAAATTTGCACACTATTAGAAGTCAAAATAAACGAGAATTGATCGGTATTTGTGGTTTTTCTCGGCCACAAAATGTTATTTTGTCATAAAGATTATCTAAGCGGAGTGCCACCATTGGTTGGCGCGGAGCGTATAGAAAATTTGGAAAAATCAGACCCCTTAGATGGCCGGAAATAGCATTTTCCAGGCTAATACGAAGAATCTAGCCAGCCGCTTTCTTCTTTTGTCGTTTGCAATAAAATGCTCACTTCAAAATATGTTCGCAAACTGCAAAGTGATCAGAGAGTTAAGAGCTAATTTTACCCCAAATATGTAATTTTGCCCAAAAGACCGAGCGAAGCGCCACCATTGGTTGGCGCGGAGCGTAAAAAAAATTCGAAAAATCAGACCCCTCAGATGGTCAAAATAGCGTATTTATGCTTGTTAAGAGAATCTAAACATGTAGTCTTTTTTATCGATGCCACCAGTGGGAAACAGAGTCTACCTTTTTAAGTAAAAATTGGAATTTGACAGAATTTGCCTAGGTCTATTTGTAGGAATTATAAAAAAATTGGCATCACTGAAAGACCTTGCAGGGACAATCCTTCCCCTTTGAAAATTTTTGAAAAATTGGGTGTCCTTATAAGCAATCTGGTGCCACATATGCTATCTTTTGAAGTAAAATCTGTGTTAATAAAGTTATACTACGTATTTTTAAGAACAAAGTAAAATGGCATCTGTGAAGGGGCATGGCCCAATGGTTTCCCCTTCGCACGCCACTAAGGAGGCCTAATAGTGGCTCGATCACACAGGATATCCTGTGAGAAAAGCAGTCTGTTAAGTGTGGAAGGCTACAAGGTACTCATTGCCCATTTATTGTTACACTCAAAGTGAGCAGAAAGCTATTTTCCCGAACTAGCTTGTAAGCCTCCAAGGATTAGGCTAAGTAACAAAATCTAAGTGTGCCAACGGATCCCGTTAATTCTAATTTCTAGATTAACTTTAAGTTTATCGTTGGCCATGAATTGTTTCAGCCCCATCCATCGTTATGTACACAGAGTAAAATCGTACAGCTACTGCTAGCTTGTAGAAGAACATAACAACCTCGGGGGTCTACGGTAGTGACTTGTCAGTTTTCACATCCTTTTACTGAATTTCCAAAGTATCACCTGAATAGCAGCTTCCTGTGCACTGAAATGCACTGACCATAACCCCCGTGCGTATACAAGCACAAGAGAACATTCAATCTGCTACGTGGCGAGTTCATTTCTGTGGAACACGAATCGGGCCGGTTCATGCGACACTGACGAAATCTGGATTAATTTGTTGCATGAAAATACGAATTATGTATGAGAAATGTCTCACAATTTCTTATTCTAACAAAAATTTTGAGAATTTTTGTGAAATTTATGTAATAATAAGGAGATTCATCAAATTTCCCCATTTTCATCAAATTTCCCCAAAAATTTTTCCAGGGGGGCAACTTGCCCCCTGCCCCCCCCCCCAGTAGCTACGCCACTGATCTTTGCCAGCTGATGGTGGTGTTCCTCCTGTATGGTATTCGATATATGGCAATATGCACCACCACCCCTCCGCACCCGTGGTGGAAGTTGAAGTTATGCAAAAGATAAATGCGAAACTTTTTGTTTTACATGTCTACATAACCGAGAAGTGCAAATATTTCTGTAATAGTTCTACGTGTTGATTTCAGCCACCTGTATGTTCGTGTGTGTGTGTTGTTTATTGACCACCCTGAAATTTTATCGAAAACTATTTCTTTGGAGGAAAATGGATATCACGTGATTCTCATTCGATGGAAACTTCAAACCAGCCAGCTAAAATATAATTCGTAGGATATAACAAGCTAATATGAACTTTTGTTTCGCAGAAAATGTAATGTGTAATTTGTAAAAACAACTTTACCAAACCCGTGTATGAACTTACTTTTTCTCTTCAAAGTATCTTTCATAACATTTTATAGGACTTCAGTATTGCAAATTCAAGTGAATCAAGCCGTCACCTCTGGTAAATTTCACTCTTGAGGAGGAAAAATGTTGTCACACGACTCGACTCTCAAGCGCCAACCATGAAACAGGGCAGTCTGCTACAGTACCTCAGGTTGGGTGACTGTTTACCCCCTCTATCTGTTATCTCACAGAGGCAGGATCATTGAATGGTACAAGTATTTCTAGTAAACTCTCTTAGATACCATTGTAACAATCGTACCTAGCTTCAAACCAGCATAACCAAGGAAAATTGCTGGTATACGAGGTCATGCTTTCGGTCATTTCAGTCTATTTTGTAAATGATTCTGGGAAAAGCAGTTTCAGAAATACAAAACAAAGAACACATATATGTCAGGAACATTAACGTATAGCGCCCTAAGTTCTAAGCATTTTTACAGTTGTACCATAGGTTTACCGTTGAAGGTGCGCCACACGTTTTATCCTTACTTGCATGATGTACACTCGCTTACATACGATATAAAAATACCGGTGGAAAGTTTGTCAAATATCATTTCAACAATTACAAACGTTTATGTGTTACTTGAGCACCTAATCGCTTCTTTGAAAAGAAATTATAGTGCGTCTCGATCATTTGAGCTACTGTTTTCGAAAATCAAGTACAAGTTCAGTAGAAATCTACTCCTCAAAACTTACAGATAAGTCGACATTAGTTTAGGGTGCAGATATATGAGTCTCATCAAAGTTGAAAAACCAGGGAATAGAACAACACCATAACATTTTAAAACCAAAACCTATAGGTCATCTTTTTCAAGAGAGATAAATCAACCGTTTGCCCGTGCTTTTACTGATTTTGAAAAAAACTGGCCGGGTGTCATATTGGAGACCGCAATATATCCATAATATTTTGTTCTCTTATGGATGTAAATATTGTAATGAACCTGTAAATGTTGTTAAATATATAACAACCAACGTCCCGGTATATGTATATATTACATCATAACTTCCATATGGCACAGAGAATTTTAAACATATGGTACATAGATGACAATTATTGTTTACTAAGTCATTTTCCTTCAAACTCAAACGTTTTATTTCTGCTTAAGATCAGGGAGTTGCGAGGGACATTGAAAAAGAATTAAGATCTTTTCAAGTTCGTATTGTCTAGAAAAGTTGATAGTTGTATCTCCTTTTCGAAACCAAAATGTGTACAGGGTCATGCAGCACTGACCGACCGACCGACTTTATCGCTGACTGACTGTCTGACCGATCGACCGCCTGATCGCCGACTGACTGTCTAAATGACCGCCTGACTGACTGACAGACCGACTGACTGACTGACGGACTGACTGAGTGAGTGAATGACTGACTGATTGACTGAGTGAATGAATGAATGATTGAATGAATGAATGAACGAACGAACGAACGAACGAACGAACGAATGAATGAATGAATGAACGAATGAACGAATGAATGAGTGAATGAATGAATGAATGAATGAATGAATGAATGAATGAATGAATGAATGATAAATGAACGAACGAACGAATGAATGGCTGGCTGACAGACTGACTGACTGATTGCTCCATTGATTTAAATTTCAAAAAAGATAAAGTATAAGTTAAATTGCACAGACTCTTCAAACGTACAGTTAATTCTTATTGTTAATCAATGTACGATTTATGTTTCAAATTTACAAGATTCCATCCATGAAGTGTCCGCTCAAATTTCTCTGTAATTTTAGGTTTTACGTTTACCAATAAAAACTCTTGCTTTTGGACGCACCATACAGTATTTACTTACCTCGTGTAATCATTAAAATACAGGTCGGTCTTCTTATCATTTAAAACAGCTCCTATGGCAAATAACATTGGCAGAAAAGTGGTCATTGTGTTGGAATGTCACGGCAGGGCCTTTGTGTGGAAACGTCATGACAGGGAGTTGCTAACAACTCCTTGGTCAAAGAATGATTTTTCTTTTCTCTTCGAACAAATCACGGCTAGGCATTGCATATTAATGTTGAAGTGGGAGTACGGGACCATGGGTACGGGTAGTGGGGTACGGGTTTCAGATAATAAGTACGATTACGGATACAAAACCATTAGCAAGGGTACCGGTATCCTGCAGGCGCGTAGCCAGGATTGTGTCACGGGGAGGGGGTTGGGGCAAGGAATGAGGGAAAAATCTAAGGATAGAGAGAAAAGCCGCTTCTTTAGGTATTTTTTGCATTGCAAGGTTGGGACATGGGGTTTTTAGCCCCCCCCCCCCCCCTCCGTGGCTAAGCCACTGGGTACCTGGTCACCAGAACAGGCACGGTTACGAGAAGAGTAAAACATGAATACCAGTGCGGGTGGAGTACGGATACAGGCATGCACAGTACTGCGTGATTTTGCTTCTTCAGAATGCAACATAGACACCCCATTAGATCAACGGCGGTGTGGGGTGTGAGTGGTATCTGAGTTTGTTACATGATCTGCGCCCTCATATATGAGCTTTGCTTTTACTGTGCTCACACTGCGTGAAAAGCAATTGACACGTGAGCGACTGGCCCGTTAGCTAACAACAAATGTTACGTAGTTTTTTGTGTATTTTAAAATGTCTGTAACCGTTAATCAATTAATCAGATGTGAAACGTGACTATATCAAGTGTGCGTGTAGTGAGCTCAATTTCCTTCCTGAAGAGATAAGAGGTAATCAGGCCGAGAAAAGGGATGCAACAAAAAGTAAGAAGGAACGTTTTATCATGGGTACAACAACACTGTAAAATGCGTTAGCAATGTATAATTACTGAAAGAATCGGACAAAGACAGAGCTAATGAGAATAAAGAGCTTTATTTTTGTGCCAAAATACACCGCCGGTGACCTAATTCAACGAAGCGAAAGTGAAAACATTATTCCTTGTGCTGCAACTGTATTCCCTACATGAAGAACTCTAAGCTATTTGCGTAATAGGACCGATTAAGTGATGATGGATTATCGTTTGCTTCACCGTGACCTTTCCAATAGCAGAAAAGCCTACAAATACCCCTCTTTGTGAGTCACTAAAATTATATAAAGGATTACCCCTTTGACATCCATACGATTTATCATCGATTGAAACTACAAAAATAGTTAGAACAATGCCCGTGCATGATGAGAATAGAACTGTTTCATTAAGGATGGTTCCTATATCAACCTTGTGGAAAATATTTTATTACACCTTGTACTTCTTTGCGGTTGATTCGGACACTTTAAAAACTCAGTTCAATGACAGATATATTCACCTTGCTACGTCCCTTTAGTTGATGTAAGCTATATGTTGATTTGGATTTTTAGCGATCGTTGCTGCAACATGAAAAACTACAGAAGGCTCAAGATGTAAAGTAACGTCATTCTGCATACCTTACGTAGGACAGCTGTACCCAATTATTTGCCTACTTCCAACTATGCAGTGGCGTATAGTGCACTCTAAAAACTGTTGGGTAAAAAGTGTTGGGCAAAATACAAAATGCCCAACATGGGCAAATTATTGCCCAACAAATGGGTAAACAACTGTACCCATATTGTTGGGCAAATTAAGGTTGGGTAAAATTCAGGTGTTGGTAAAAGGTGTTGGGCAAGTTTTAAAGTACCCAACAGCTGGGTAAAATGTAATTGACCAATCAAATGATTAGTTTAAGGTCAGTTAAGTTTTACAGATAATTATTGTTAAATTAGTGGTTCATTATAAGATCTCATGGTTGAAAAGGGTTGTATTTGGTAAATAAATAGCTAACGGTAGAATAGCAGTAAAACTCTGGAAGAAAGTACTTAAAGAGCAAAGGTCGCATAGGAAAAAGAAGTTTTCATTGCTACATAATCAATGGGAGAAGAAATACAAAGTTCACGATTGAGTTTGATACTTTAAACTACACACTTCACTGTTTACCTACCAAGTGCATCGTCGCTGGTGCCCCCAACCACTCTTGGAGGCTAAACGGTGTATGTGTTATTGTCCTTTGTAATTATATATCAGGTTATATTGAAATTATTGAAATCCAAACAAGCATCCAACATACTGGATAGTTGCATTGCCCAACACCATTTGCCCAACAGTTGGGAGGACACATATATACCCAGTGTTGGTTAAAAGTTGGTCATTCAGTAGTGCCCAACTACTGGGTAGTTGCATTACCCAGCACCATTTGCCCAACAGTTTGCCCAACTGTTGGGAGGACACATATATACCCAGTGTTGGTAAAAAGTTGGGCAAATATTTGCCCATTTTTTTTTAGAGTGTGGCTATGATTTACTTACATCTGTTCATGTACAATATGTTGTGTTTGATAACTTTTAATTATTACACCATCCTTCTCAAATGCCCCTGCTCAGTGACCAATAATCCAATTGGATGAAAGTCGGTGTGGAAAGTTTAGCAATAAAAAGTCACATAGTCATCACGATTTATGAAATAAACGAATTCGGTAATATGCCTTAGGGACTATGAACATGCGCACATCGAATCGTCGGATAAAAAAAAAAACCAATCCCGAATGTACAATACGTGTTCAAATCATTCTTTCTTAATCCAGCTATCACATCGGGGGGAATTTTAAAGGCCCAGTTCTCTCACCCCAAACAGTACCAATTCTCCTAACCTTGTTACTTAAGCCCCTCCCACAATTGTCTGGAAATCACCCTCATCCAGATACAATCTAAGTTTATTGCTTCAAAGTGAGTACAGAAAAACTAATCAAAACACTCTCAGTACCGTTCATGCTGTATAACTTATAACATATAACATATAAGCTTTGGTACTCTGCATTGTTTGAATTAGCTGTCAATCAAAGAGCTGAGCCAATTGAGAATTTCGGAACCCCCTTACCAAAATTGTAGTTTGGGGAGAGAGGTTTGGCCCTTTAAGTGTATTTTTGGAATGGGTTGTGTCTAAAACGTTTTGGTTTAAAATTTTGCTTTTCATCAATTGTAATTCGTATCTGATATAGATAGTAAGATGCTGGAAATTATGCACAAGTATATTTGACATCATTGTACCAATCATATAGTCCTTTTATACAATGCATCAAAAACAAAATATAGAAAACTTATAAAAAAAAATGTGCTTTTTCGTTTCGCTTTAATTAAACAAAATAAGAAAAAATCAGATGCAAAAAAAAAGTCTCAGTCAGTCTTCAGAGAGTTACTAATTTTTGCATCTGGTTTTACGTTGTTAGAGAACAAAAAGTCAGATTTTTCTTTGTTAATGAACAAATTTACATAGTAATCATAATTTGATAGACTACGTGAAACACGTACCAGTGCACTGTAAAACATAAAAGAGTGAAAATTTACTCATTTTTAGACTGAGAGTGAGATTTACAAAGTACACTACAAAAGAGCAGAATTTTACTCCAAGAAGAGGAAATTTCACTCCAAAATAACGAATGGAGTGCTTTCAAAGACCAGGCTCTTTAAAAAAGAAGAGTAATTTCTGTCGGCATCCGTTAAAGAGTGAATTTTCACTCTTCTTGCAATGAATTTCACTATTTTTGGAGTGAATTCACTTTCACTCTATTAGAGAGTGACTAAACTCAGTATTCTGTTTTTAAAGAATAAATTCTATGTATATTCCCTACTTTACTTATCCAGCAAACTGACATGCTGTGACGTCGCTTCTTGAAAAAGCAACATAGGCGCCCCAGTACATCAAAGGCGGTGTGGGGTGTAACTGATATCTGAGTTTGTTACATGATCGATGACCTCAAATAAGCTGTGCTTTCATTGTGTTCACACTGCGTGAAGAGCAATTAACCCATGCTGACTGACCTGTAGCTAACCCAAAATGTTACATAACTTTTTGTGTATTGAAACCCAGCTTTTACTGTCAATCAATAAATCAGATATGAAACTTGACTAAATCAAGTTTGCATGTAGTGGGCTTCTTTTCCTCCCTAGAGCGATAAGAGTTAATCAAGCAGAGAAGAAGGATGTAACAAAAAGTTAGAGGGGGCGTGTCATCATGGAGGTCAGACGTAATAATGACATGTGTAGCCATCTGTTTTGGGGATCTGCATGTACAGAGACCTCCTTGCATTATGTTCATAAACGTACTCCTAGCTATCAAACAACCCCATAGTATTCTTAAAGTTCTATACTTTTGAAACTTTAAAACACATTTGGTTAACCGCAAAAAACTTCTTACCTGGCGCAAGAGTGTCCATTCATGATCACGGTTACGGAGAAGAAGTATCTTTGGTGTCAATCACTTTTCAATCTATTAGCTAAGGTCATGATCGTGTAATATTACCTATTCACTCACTGTGGGGATCAAGAAGAGTATCTTACCACAAGTTTTCCATAACTTTAATTATGCACCACGGTCAAAGATTGAGTTAAAACTAACTAAAAATTATCTTTCATCATGGTCTTGTGTTGTGATTGGTCAAAATATACGGCTGTCTGGTCTTGCATCTCTGTGGATTTTTTACCCGAAAATTTTTGCACAATGCTCATTCAAAAGTAATTTACATAATATTAAAGTTTCTCACACTTCAATGTCTGTTAAATCTGGTAAAAAATCAAATAAAACAAAAAAGAAGCGCTGGAACAAGGTTCACTGATTTTGGACATCAAACTCTGATAACCTCTTTAGCTCAGTCTACCCCTTGAACACCTTAGCGTAATTACAGTTGAATGGTGTTACGTTGTAATGGTCAAGAGGTTGGTCAGTTAAGTTTTCTTTCAAAGGAGACCTGGGTAGTCCCGTATGGGCTAAACCAACCTGAAAAAAATATCTGAGTAACACTGAGCCTTGCGTAACAAATATACACTTTATGCAGGGAGTTGTCAGGGCAACTCCCTGCATGCTATGTGTCATATGCCTGTCGATTTTCTGCCTTGCAAATGTGCGAATAAACATAAGAATGTATTCGCCGGAGTTGTCGTGCCTTGGCTTGATATTTGTTAATGGAATTTTTCGAATCTGTTTTCTCTTTATCTTTTGCATACCTCGGATGTGTGATTTACGATATCCAGATCAACCTGTAGTGGTATCTTGTGATCATCACACGTGACCTTTCCCAGTATGATAACACGACACCAGCATTCCGGACGTGTCAGTGTTTTCTATCTTCCAGAGCACTGTATAACTTAGGTTTAAACTCAATAAATTTTAAATGTGATAGAATATCGTTGTGCACTTTACAGAAACTCTGAACTGTTACCCACGGACATGGACATCGCGGATGGCCATTTTCTGGTTGTTTATGGATAGTCGGTTACCGTAAACACGTACAACAGTTGCTATATAGGGAACCTATCCTGGAAAATCCACTTGACACTGTAGTTTTTGGCTGACGGAATGATTGTTGTGGTTATAACATAACAGCCAAATGATATGACCCACCCCTTGTCCTTAAGAATCTTGTAAAACTGACAGAGATAGAGAGAGACATAACTTCTCGTAGTAGGACGTGCTCCTTTATTCTCCTAATTTGCAATGTGTTGGATATAATTTCATGCAGAAGAGCCAATCTCTCCCACCTTAACCAGTTACGTTTATAGGTTACTATGGTTTTCCTTGAATCTATCCTAATGACTGTGCTGTGATGTAATTCCGATGTACCAGAAGTCTTACGCAGAAATGCAACAAATATATGTCTACCCTGTTCTACTGTAACTTGACACCGTGTTGATTTTTTCTCTCTCTTTTGGTGCATGAGTTAAAGGGCAAGAGCAGTCCCCAAAGCTATTTTGATGCAACAGCTAAATCTCAATATCAAATCTAAACTTTGTTCTTATTTTTCTTCAAAGTATCTTTCATGATATTTTAAGACTTCAATATTGCATATTCAAAGAAAACCAAACAGTTGCTACAAGTAAATTTCATATTTGAGAAGAAGAAATATTGTCACATGACTCTCAAGAACCAGTCATAAAACAGGACAGTCTACTATAGTGCTTCAAGTTGGGGGCAGCAGTTTGGGGTGACTCCTCTTGCCTTTTAAAGCTTGATAATGAGAATGAACTCAGACGTTGCTCAAATTTTTTTTTTTTGTTTATTCTAATACAATAATCACTATTTTAGTAGATGGAAAATTAAACTTATGTAAAATATAAGTGACGCGAAGAATGATTACTAGCAGGCCGGGCTATTTATAACTATCAAATGTAATCCTAGGAAGGCAAAATACATCATTCTATAATGACCACATTTTGTAAATATAACCCTCAACCAAGGGCCCTCATCATCAGTTACCGTGGGCTACTTCCGGGACCAATTTACAACGTCTTGAGCTGTATAGACGTGATTGGTCCGAATGAGCAGGAGAAATAATCTCAATATGCCACTTATCTCTTCAGTGGTTTGTCAGCAGTCATGGATTACGTCAGTAAATCCAAACGAAAGTTTGTGTATTTATCCATCATGACCAGCCCGTTTGTCATGGGGGGGGATGTAACACTGTCCCGCCCCTGTCGAGGTATTAATATCCAATTTTCTCGGATGTAATAGGCGAAGTATATCCCTGAAATTTAAATTGAAGGAGTGCTACCCACGTCAAGTAAATCCTGAGACAACCTCTGATCACGAGAAATAAAAAAAAACTTACAATATCTGCTGTACATCACCACCTTTCAATTTTGAATAAAAAAGATATAAAATGATATCGGTATATTGCGAACCCGCCATACATGATAGCTTGACATAGGCCTATCACAGCAAATTTCTATACTGTACAGTTTCTTTCATAAATTTCTGTACCGGGTCAGGTATGTACCCTCAACTCTCCGATGAGATGTACTGAGCCGAAAAACCTCATCTACCTATCTAACTAACCGTTGAAAGTTCTCAGTATCTATATAAGCCGACTTTTTGCTATCACTTCAAACCAGGAAATGAAAACCCATTTATCGTGGTATTTAACAACAAAGGGTTTTTTTTTTTATTAAGGTAACGATTGTGTCCTTTGAAGCTGAAGAACAGTAAGCAATCCGATTACTCAGAGGGTAAGAGCGGTCACCCAAACTTATTTTGAAGCAACAACCAAATCTCACTATTTTCTTCATATTTCTCTGGAAAAACCTTTCATAATATTTTAGAACTGTAATATTGATGTTCAACGTAAACCAAGCAGGTACCTCTAGTAAAATTCACATTTAAGGGAAAAAAATCGGCACGTGACTCTCAGGGTCCAATAATGATACAGCTCAGTCTATCAGTCTATTACATGATTACACTACTTCAAGTTGGGGTGACTGAATTTCCCCTAAAATTAAAACATCAACCTTCACCTCTGTAAACCCACAAATCTTTTAATAAAGTTCTCCCTTCAATGAGAAAAACCAATCTTCGTCTTGAAAGCAATGAAAAAAAATGTGCCAACTATAGTGAAGCCAACGCCTCTCGATCCTCAGTCGTTTAAAAGGAGATTTTTTTTTATTGTATATGGTTATTTTCATGTGATATTCATCATTTGAATGTACGTGTTAATTCAACAGTTCAATTTTGATTCAGTTCAATTTTAGGATAGGACAATGAAACTCGTAATATTGACCTTGTACGAAAGCCCTTTCTAACACACATTTTCGAAGTTCACATAAATTGCAGCAAAGTTGGTAAGCCTATACGATAAAATTTTCAATCATAGACATTTTATATTTCCCTCCCACAAAAAAAACAGTCTACAGAAAAAAGAAAAATTATCGTTATTCCGCAGTTGCTGTTGATATTTTTGC
This sequence comes from Holothuria scabra, assembly GCA_037179385.1. Taxonomy (NCBI): domain Eukaryota; kingdom Metazoa; phylum Echinodermata; class Holothuroidea; order Aspidochirotida; family Holothuriidae; genus Holothuria; species Holothuria scabra. Next base: position 20,034,889 of record CM074196.1, on the reverse strand, counting down.
TTCACCCCTAAACACTGTGGTCAGGCTGGACGTTTGTTAAAAAGTTTGCAGGCATTACACTGTCGTTTTATATCAGAATATCTTACCTAAATTGCTTCTAAAAAGGTTAAATCGGTTATACTTTGAAACTGATATTTTTAGTTGAAAACCGAACATGAAATGCCGATTTTTATTCCAAAAGAGAAATACGTGGGTTTTCTTTTTTTTTTTAATTTCGTGACTTCACAAATAGGAGGAATTTCCCCAAACTTTATTTTCAATACCCCGCGTTTTCTGTCCGCCCAAACTACGGTGTATATCCAAAAATAGCCAGTACCGTACTCGATTCTCAAACCTGCGACACACGCTTTCAGAAATAGGCTATGTTTTTGTGGCTATGTAAGTATTAATCTTTGAATTATGTATGCATGACTCTTGCCCCAAGTGTCATGGCCTTTGACCTTTAGTGGGCACACTCCATTACTTGAAATGCTGCTCGAATACAGTCTATTGAATTGGCAACAAAAGGACTCTGCATTCTGATTTAGTAGATAGCAGTTGGATCCCAGACTAAAAAAAAAAAAGTCATCATCCTACCTTATCTTGTAAAGGCTATCCTCTGTGTCCAATAAAAGCAACTTCAAATTTTGCAGTGCTAGCCTATATGCTATCCGAGTCCCTTTTTAAAATACGAAGTGCAGTATGATACATGCACGGGCCGAAGATGTGACGGGCAACCCCCCCCCCCGTCCTGTCATTTAGAAACTTCGGAGCCTTCATTTTAAAAATAAACATTGCAAGAACTGTCAGCTTGAAAATCTAGTGGTTGGGGCAAGAAGAACCTTTACTAAACATGCAACTCGTCTACATAGTACCTGCAAGACAGATTATCCGCATATAACTTTATAGCACTAACATTAACTCTGTCTACTGAAATTAGTTCTGCTGGTGATACCGAAACAAAAAATGAAGAAAAATCCCCCGACGACGTAGCTTCGATGTTACTGTATACAAAATTTTTCTTAGTTCCCACTTTTTGCACAACTAATATGTAGTCATCTTTTCAATAGTTCATGTTACAAATAACTGATACCAAACGAAGCAAATACTGAAAGAATACACGAGTTAGGAATATTTCCACCCGCGGAAGTACAATGGTTGCAGAGTCACAGTGCAGTGTACAACGCTGACGTGCTATTTGTTGTGAAATAGACACGTGACGAAATCCGCCATTCATCAGTTCTGTGTGTTTATTCATCTCCGCTATTAACTGTGTTGTGCGTTCACTGTACTTGGAGCGAGCTGTGCATGTGGTGCGTCGTGTGCTTATACACTTTTACACTGCATTTGCAAAAGGCATTTAAAAAACAGAGGCGAGTGCGAAGCTCTTAAAAAAGGTAAATTTAAATCTCTCATTACACGTTCGATTTCCGCTTCCCGAATTGTCATCGTGCATTGCCGTGAATATAAATGATTCCAGAACATGAAGTTGATGGCAGTAGAATTCTTCGGATAGGTGACATGTTCATTTGAAGAAAAACAAGGAAAATCGGATGGGCGTTTTTATTCAAGTGTTTAGTAAGCATTTGAAAGCTCTGTGTGTCTTGCGTAAGTTTTATTTTTTCCAATATCTTGTTCGTTTGTTTAAAGCATGGTTCAAGGCGTTTGTTCTCCCTGAACGTTACCAGCTGTGGCAGTTCATTGAGAACTTATTTATTGAAGTGTTTATCCCGGTACGTGCGGCTAACTTAGACTGTTTAAGTGTAGGAATGCGATAAGAACTTCAAAACGAAAGTTTCGAATTTGCTAGATCCTGACTAACGCTATGTCGACCGAGAAGCTACCGCATTAAGGGTCTGCAAATTCGTTTGCGTTGAATTGTCTAACCTTTTGCCTTCAAAGTAGCATCAATAGGAGAGGCAGGCCTAGGGCCGTGACCTTATTTCAGTTGTAGCCAAGGCTAACATGCAATTGAGGGGTTGTTAGCAACTTCCTAGTATGATTGAATGCGCCTATCAAATTATTGGTAAGTTAAGCGGCTTACAGTGTGGCTACCCTATCTATTGTATATGGTTCAGATTATTAGACATTTCTGTTTGCCAATGCTTGATTCCATTTCCAATTAGCCCTACCTTATAGCAATAATATGATTTCGCGCTTGACCATGTTTCATAGACTCTTGGGCTGCTGGAGATGTAATAACCGTATCCCAACACGGTGGTTAATGGCTAGGCCTAAGCGAAACTTGCATTGAAACGCACTGCCACGCAAGAAGTTTTGACGCTTCGATCGTCCCGGCCAGATATTTCCATTTTAGCCAGTTATAACATACGAGAAAATTGACGAACTTGGAAGGCTTGTCCAAAATTAACGTAGACCTATAAAATTTAGGCTGGGTCACTCTCAATTAGCCTGCTTAAACTAAATTTGGTTAAATTCAAAAAAAAAATTGTCAATTGACCATTTTCGACAAAAACGTTTGTGTCCAATCGAGAAAACGGCCTATTCTTTTGTTCAGTCTCCAGGGGTACATAGGCCCATCGGAAAGTTTTGTACAAAAACGATCATTTGCTCATTTTACACCAAATTTTCTAAATTTTTCTTACTGAATCAGGTATGCTTCGGAAGTGATATGTCTGCCGATTTTAATTCAAACTACATGATTTTTGACGATTTCAAAATTTGTGACGTCATAATTTGGGGGAATGTCTCCAAAATAATGGGTCATTTCATGTCACACAAACGCGGTTTACGACAAAATTATAGATCCAAATAAAACCAACTCTTTACCTCCTGTCAGCAGTATGACATGCAGCATACCAGACACGCGTTAAGCCATTTCTGTAGGCTATATGTGGCTAGAAGTATTAATCCTTTAAATTGTGTAAATTTGGGTGAAAAACATTTTTTGCAAATAGACATCAACTCCCATAAACTAATGATTAACGACAAAATGAAAGGGTGTGCCCAAACAAAAAAGTATTCACTGGGTGTGCAATAGTACGAACATCACAAATCCAAGGTAGCCAAAACTTAAAACACAACACCGAGTACTATACATGCATCAAGCGAAAAACCGAACAAATACATCATGCGCCCGCACACTGTTACGCATTTGTGAGGTTTAGGATCGAAACTTTTCGATAGCCTATGTGATCGAGCATGTAACAATGAACATTACAAATCCACTTTAGCCAGACCATAAAACACAACCCCAAATACTAAGGAAGTAGGCGAAAGCAAAAACGTGAAAATACACCATGCGCCCACACATACAGTATAACGTAGTCGAGAGGTTTTTCGATATGAATCCAATCTGCCTGTCTCTCGGCTTAGACAACGGACCAAACGAAGGAAGAACGTAAAAGATTTTAGTATCGGTGTACAGTAGATGTTAAAGATATTCAACTCGGAACTAGGAACCAGAAAACAAAATGTCAAGGACCATGGTGTATAGTTGTATTTCCGGCTGTGAACCCCCCCCCTTTCCCGGCACACTAAAAATGTCAATGGTAGGCCTTTGTGATTTTTTCTGACAGGCATAATGCGTTTTAGAAACGAAACCAGTATATACGAGAAGTCGCACCAGCGGCGCTGATTTGCCTTATTTGGGCATCATGTTTGCCTACCGTTTCCACACTCTTCCGCCAAAAGTACTTTTTCGCATCGGATGCTTCTTCTAACTGCACCCCATTGTTAGGTTTTGCCGACGCCCTAATATTTTCGCGCGACACTCAGCATGCAATATGAATAGATCATGACAAGGGAGCTGCTAAGGTCTTTCTATGTAACCTTAGAAATGCAATTCCGGGAATAACTCGTCCTTGTAAGCTATTGATAGCCCTGGAAGCATTTTTTTCATCGATCGGGAAACCGTTTTTCGGTCCAATCGGTCGGATTGAATCAGGTAGTAGACCTACAGTACTTGATGCAGGAAGTCGGTCGCACGTCGGATTGACACTTAAATTTGGCACAAGCAGTGACATACGTTACGCGTACACTGAAAATTTGAGTTGGCTCCAAATGACGTCTCATGTTCGTTTCGCCGACATCGATCCAGCGTAAAGCGGATCGGCAAACGGTAACAGGGCTGACATTTGTCCGATGCAAAAATGGGGAATCCCGTATCTTGCACTGTCTTTTTATCATCTTACCGACTGTACATGGAAGAATGTGTTTCAGCTTCTTATTTCGAAAAAGCAGGAAATCAAAATATGTCGACGCGAGTGATCCTTTCAGATCTTGAGCAAGAACAGAGTTTTTCACATACGGTAGGATTTGCAATATTGACTTGAACGTTACAGGAATATCGCAAAAGAAACAAGTGATAAAAAAAAAACCTTTTATAGCTGCCGGCCGTATGGCAAGTCATTTTACCATTTACCTCGAAATTTCATCTAAGTGGAATTCAATTCCACGTACGTGAAGGGCATACATTTCAGTGGAATGCATTTTACTAATTCGGTGGAATTGAATTCCTCTTAAATTGCACTTTACTTAGGTGGAATTCATTTCAACTTAAGTGAAACTGAATTGAACTGAAGTTGACTTAATTCAACCAAAGTGGAATCCAGTTTCACGGAAGAATAAAGTTTTTCTTAAATACAATGTCGAGTCAATAGCTATAGCTTAAGTGAAATGCTTTCGTTTTGCCCCAGATTGACGCGCGTAATCACAGGTATTACGTAAAAATACGTAAGGCTTTAAGCTGTACTAAAAAGAATCTGGACCATAAACGTAAAAAATTCTATGCAAATTATGTGCGTGTATTTGCCTCGCTCTGGCTTTGCCCGGGAGATGGCCCGTCACATTTCACTTGAGAAAAATAGAACTGCATTTCACTTAACTGGAAATGCATCCCGCTCCAGTGAAAAAAAACTTCACTTAAATTAAGCAAAATGCCTCACATACAACGGAATCCCACTTTAGTTGAATTTGATTAAACTTAGGTGAAATTTAATTACCCTTAATTTGAATTGAACGTCAGTTAAGTAAATACATTTCAATTAAATGGAATTGCTACTTACTTTTAAAACGGCTTGCCATACGGCCGGGAGGTCTGTACTTTGACTCCTAGCCTGGTCATATCGAGGACTTTAGAAATGAAACCAACTGCCATTTACTCGGTACTTAGCACAAGCAATGAAGTTTATAAAAGTCAGTGAGCCACAACTGGAAAAGGTTGTGGCTGTGACGTACAACTTACGGTGACGGAGATCTAGAACTATTATTTTGAGCTCCTGTGTTTTTTCCATCAGTGCATTCCTATCCATCGTTTCAAGAGCATTAGTAATCAAATAACATCGGCTGCGCAGACGTTTTGGGTTTGCCTCACGCAGCTGAGAATATACGGTATGGCTTCTACCAGTTGGCTTTAAGCCATGCTTGTGTCCTAACGACCTTCTTAAATTTGACTAATTCTCAACACGCCTGTAATTGTACAAGTATTGCATCAAAAAAGAATTGAATCTTTGCACCTTGAGGGCACTGAAAAGAATGTTACCTTACAGATTTCCTTCATCAACTTGCATGTTGGCCAGCATCTTCTTTTGCGTATTGGCTAGGATTCATCCAACCCAGACGCAGATCAAAACGACCCAAAGACGACGATCATGTACTCAATTGGAACAAATATTGTGCCTTTGTTAGTTCAGAAGTAATAAGTTTGCATTAAACACAGATTTTTATTCTTTCCTTCAAAAACACATTGAGAAGCATCGCCTAACTGTTCAAGAAGAAAGACATCTTATGTTGCCGCCTCAGTCATTGTTTTCAATTGGCGCCCTTAGATCGGGCTATTTCCGTTCGCACCTTTCACTCTTGTGAACAGCGGAATTCATTGATGGAGGAGCCCGAAATTTTGTTATAACAACTATAACATTAAGTGACGGTACTAAGAAACATGACCTTCATACATATGAAAACCAAAGCTCCATAGTTTCATTTCCAGTTTCTGTTTTTAGGGGGTGTTTGTTTGTGTGTGTGCGTGTGTGTGTGTGTGAGTGTGTTTACTCGGTTTCAGTCATCAGTGTCCTCGCACAATTGACGAGATATTCCAGGCTAGATGTTGCGTGGGGAGGGTATATGAATATGTGACTTTTGAATTGCAACGCTGTTATGATTTTTGCCCGACAGTAGGCGTGGCTTACCATTTGTGACGTAACGTGGAAGCACTCTATATGACTACCACAGCGTCCATTCCGGAAGACAGCCACACCAAGACTAACACGAATAATAACTCTTACCCATTTCTACCACAAAAGACTAAAGCAATATTACAAAACTAATTATCCTAAAATGTCCAATCCTCGTTCCAAGTTGAAAGAAGAATTATAAGCTGGGGAGAAATTTCAGTTGACCAAGGATCGTGAGAGTATATAGTCCCTTTCCCACTCCCATGTTTTCACAAACATTTCAAGTACTTGCCCTTATGATTTGTGTATATTTGACTCTATTTACAACAACCATATCATTTATTCAAACCTACCAGCGCTTCAGAAGCCTCTTTTTTGGTAGGAATAATTTCATGACCTCTTTTTTCCGGTTGACATGAAGGGATGCAGCCCTCCAGCATTCTACCCAAGGCAGAGTCGGTAATAACGAAATACGTATCGGACCCAAAGGGGAAACAAATTGCTTCCGCTAAACCGTAAACTCTGCAAATTAAGTTAGTTATCGTGACTTTTCAGTCGGTTTATTAAAGGTTGAAAGGGAAAGCTTGAGATTACAGCGTAAAGCATAAGTAACGACGAAGTTTCTTAAGTCTTGATGAGCAGCAGATAGATAGAATAAACTACGTCTTCACGCGTTGTGTATCTTACAAACAAACATCTCAGCAAATACTTCTTTCCTAGCAGACTGCCAGTGCTAGCAGGACAGTTCGTGGTGTGCCATTGGATGAAAACTATGCATATTTTATAGCCTATTAAATGCGACTCTCAGAATATAACTTCTTATCTCCCGATCGATAGGCTTCATTGTTGTAACAGAAACGGTAACCCTTTAATGGACTTTATCACAAGCTGCAGGATGTAGGCTTGGTAACCGGTTAAACAATGTTTTTTGCTGCATAATGGTACAATTAAGTACATTTCCTTCACAACCTAAATGCCGTATATAGTACTGATGGAAATCTTTGACTCGTCTTAAAGACTTCCCCCATTGTGGAAGGAACGCTTTTTAAAGTTTCGATCCGTTAATGCCGCTCTAGAAATGATTATTGAGGGTGGAGTAAGATGGACGTCGCGCTTAACCGACATTTGCGTGATTTGACGATTGTTCTGTAACAAACATGTGGTCCACACCCAAAAGGCGTGCGTCATACCATCATAAATATTACTTGTCAGTCAGAAAAATTTCGTATGTTTTCTTAGGATTTAAGATGATCCTAAGGTGTTCCTAATTTTCGGAACAGGCCCGCATTTCAGTGTTCTATTCACGATGAACAAGTGTCCCTGAAATGTCCCATTTGGAAATTCGGAAGTTACTAATTACGATGTTATAAAAAATAAATGTTTTGTTGACTGGTTAAGAATGTAACCGACGAAAAGCTATAGCCTGCCTTGCGCATATTTTAGATAGAAGCTGGACGACGGGTTAGCTGGTAATTTTGGCAATCACGGAGATCGTAATTCAAGAACAAAGACCTCCTCATCTCTGATGTGATGACACATGTACAATGCTGTGGCCTGTTGCACCTTATCGAGTTTTGTATTAGAAAGCAAAACAATGCCTACAAGCTTTTCTGTGCTTAACATCAGTAACATGCAAAAACTTCATCGGAGCTATGGACAGTTGATATATCGGATCCGAAATGTGAGAGAGGTCATAATTTTATGTTTTCTCCCAAACTTAAGTGGGCACCCGACACCCAATAAATCACCACAAGAGTGATTCTGCAAAAAAAAAGTTTTTTTACACCGATTTTCATTTTGTTTTAAGTTAGGCAGAGAAAGAGAAGGCAAAGATATTCACAAGACCCCTCCCCAAGGCTGACAAAACTCCTAAATTGATCATATGTAACAATATGATAGTCACCTTACCTGAGATGTGTAAAGGGTAAAAAAGAAGAAATGACCAAAGCAAAACAGTATCTTCATTTGCAATTGCTTTTGATAGAAAGCTCACTTTAAAACCAAAAGAATGGACCAAGTCGCCCTTTAATAGAGTGAAAAGTGTGAATTTACTCCATTAAAGTGTTAACTCAATCCGATAGTAGTGAAATTCAAGAGTACCTGCAAAGACCACACTTTTCTAAGAGTGTGGCACTCAATCAAGGGTGATACTTCGCTTTTTGGGAGTGAATTTATCTTTTGTGGCGTGAATTCTTCTGTTCTTGGAGTTAATTAATACTGAATTCATAGTTTTCACTTAATTGGAGAGTGAATCAGTTCAGTCCTTTGCCTTAAGAGTGCTGCATGTATATTAACGACCATGCTATCTTCAGTTTTATTTAAAAAAAAAATGCGGTCTTCGTCTACTTTGACTTTCATTTTGCTACATAGCAAAGCCAGAAGCAATATTTCACTGTAAATTCAAGCTTTATCTGATTAAACTTGTATGTAGTGTATTTGCATTTTTTCAAAATGAAAAGGCACAATGAATCACATAGTACGTGAAAAATGCAAAGTGGTAAACTATATTCTCTATTTAAATTACTATCACTTGTAGAAACTTCTGACTTACAATTAAGTGCACCATATTGAAGTTCAAGCAGCGAATTTCCGAGTGAAGTCTCCGTGCTGTTCACTCAGCGTGAAAACCTCAATACAAAATTTGAACAAAAACTCAACATGTGTCATGCGTCTTTGCAGCGAACAGTAAAAACATTGTATGAAAAGGTATCGTTTCACGCGCAAAACAGGTTAAGCATAATTTAACGAAAAATCAATAATTTTCGGCGCTTGTCATACAATACTCTTCTGGCCTCATGTTACCGAATCCGTCACGTCCCGGTATGTCTTTATTACAAGCGCTGATATCCAATTGGTATACATTCAGTAAATAATTTCAATTCGGCGTGTCACGCATTCGTAATTTACGTTTGTCCTGCGTCTTCTTACTCCGGAGATGTATATGTGTGCTCGCTTATGGTTCTGATCGTTTCAATGTAATCCTTCGGATATTCCCATGCCGTTATACAAACATCTCAGTTTTAAAAGGTTCTCTCAGGAGGGCTTGGTATTGTCTCATTAAAGGCAAGATTAGCCTTGCATAATGCTTGCTATCGTTTGTAGAAACGGAAATTTTACATATCCGAAGAAGATGACTGTTTCAATCGAAGCTTGTCTTAGTAACAAATAGTTTCATTGCATAAAAACGTTTCTTTTGCCTTTTTCGTTTTTTATTAAATTAATATATGATAAGCAATGCACGTTGGCGAAGAAACAAAGGTACATGGTGTACTTGTGGAAAGCTAATGTGAGCCCTTTGTCCAAATACAAGTGATTGGCAACGGTCCTCCGAAGATGTCTATTTTTAAAAAATGCTACCATGTCTATTAGTGAACTTCGTTCTCAGGGCGTCACGCAATCACCAAGTTGTGACAAGATGAAGTAAGAGCTCAATACGAAATTGAGAATCGCAAAAACTGATCAGAAATCCTAGATAGGGGTGTCTGGTTTTTTTTTTTTTTTAGACGAGGCGTTTTAATGGCAGTAAACGGCCGCGGATCCAAACGGGGCCTTATGTCACATCAACAGTTTCAAACATACCGGAAATTAGCAGTGCAACTCGCTAAAACCCTTTTTTTTCTTTTAGGTCAGCCCCCCCCCCCCCCCTTTGGAATGTCTAGATCCGCGCCTGGTTAACCAACAACGTAGACTAAGCCGTATCAAGGATCCGGACTGAATGTGGTTATGTACTCAACGTGTTTTTAGGGACAATGTAATAAAAGTGCTTCGTATATGGGTTATACTTTGGTGCGATATCTCAAGTGTAAACCGGATGTCTCCTCATTGATAATCACATCTTTCAACTAAATGTTGAAAACGTTTTGACATCACATCTACCTGTTGATCATATTACTGATTTTGCTCTTTGACAGAATTTTGTTTTGAAAATTGGAAGAAAACTTAGCCGATATGCACCGAAAAACTCGTTTGAAAATGACTGACTTGAATCCGCTCCTGACGTGCAAACTATGTAAAGGTTACCTCATTGACGCCACCACTCTCACCGAGTGTCTCCATTCATGTAAGGTTATATTATATATGCAAAGATCTTTAAAGAGTACCTTGATTCGTGTCAGTTACCATAGTAACCAAGCTCACATAGTTTTTCATTCATGTAAAGTAGTTCATTAGAAGGTTGCAAGCTTAATCTTCAACACAACTTTTATTCCTTGTAGAATAGATTGTGTAAATTTATATCAAACAATCGCCACATCAATCAGTCGCCAACTTAATTAACTTACGATGGTTTAACATGTTCTGTGTACCTAATAAATCCCAAAAGCGGTTTTCTTCATGTAAAATGAGCTTAATGCGTTAATTCGTGCAGGCAAATTGTGGATATTTGCTCAAATATAAGAGATTAGATTTTAATGAATAAGCAAGACAGTGTAATCAAGTTGTGTTGTCTTGCCGTCGTCTTGCATGTATCTGCTGCTGTGTATACAAAACATGACGGAAGACATTATTTACTCCATATTGGCTAATTAATTGGAAGTCAGTGGTAAGAATAGTGAGCCAATTATTGTACGAAGATAACATAGCCCGAATGAAATACAGGGTGTTAAAGATCATCTTTATCACAAATTTGTTGCCATGGAAACGTCTGATCTCAATTTTAAGGCAGATCCACGCTCTGAAATTATTGCAACTTAATTCAGCAATAACTTTTACATTCTCCCTTTGAAAATTCACGACCGTGTACTAGTTACAATTTCTCAAACATTCACTGATTTCCAGTTGGAAATAGTTAAATCTTTCCTTGCAAAACGTTTGATTTAACCCCAAAGATCAGTTCTTAAAGCGGCGATCTTTTTCTGTCTTTATTTTAGTTTGTCGAAGCTGCCTGGTTCGCTATCTTTGTACGAGCACACAATGCCCTATCTGTGAGACTTTGATTCATAAGACACGCCCACTTTTGAACACAAGGTAAGACATTATTGATGCGGTTCTCTTCGGAACACAAGGAATTTGTTGGACGAACGTTGTGTAACTTTGAAAGTGTCGGCTTTCCACCTTATACAATGACCGACTGCGTGGTCGACCATTGTCATGGCTGGCTCTTACTTAAGACGTTAAAAATGAAACCTGCTGTCAATGTGTTTGGTACACAGCGTAAGCAATGGAGTCGGAAAAAACTGGTAAAAAGACAATGGCCGGCCGAACTCAAACCGATTGGTTAGAATCTGAACCGTGACAAAATACAAAAATCCAGCGTGCAATACTTCTAGATTTTCTAAGACGACGTACCATCGTTACCAGCGCACTTCCGGGGTATACGAACGTTACTTAAATTCATGATCAAGTTGTATCGAAGAAAATATTAAAAATATAGTTTTGGCTAAAATGTCCTTTCTTCGGTGCGTGCACAAATAGCGAAGTTGATTGACAGATTGGTAGATATGGGCAACACTTGATTCGAAAAGATCTGACAATTAGGACTGGTCTTTAAAATTTATCTACCAAGAAATAATTGAATCGATATCTTTAAGTAATTGCGACGTTTTTTGTCTTGGCGACGAATCTTTTCATCAAGGTGGTATTTTGTTGTCAGTATTAAAGCAAAGGGTACATCGTAGAATGTTGCGCTGCCACCCCGTCTAACGACAAAATGTAGTAATAATTGCTGACACGTCCCTTTCTTACGTGTCTTGTGGCTGACTCGTAGTATACAATAGCCGACCAAACGTTATGTAAGAAAAGGCCGTGTCAGTGTCATGTAAGATTCGAAATTCAAGGACACTTTGTTTTCACAACCTTTAGCCGCGGTCACTCAACAACAATCTCAGATCGTAGCAATAATACGTAAATATATGATTACATCCCAGGACTACGAAAATTTAATTTGTACAAATTATTTAGTGACGTCACGCCGATTAACAGTTTTTACCGACTACGCGTGTCGAGTAAAAACTATCTGTCGGGATGAAGTCACGAAAAAATTAGTTGATATTTCATTTTTTTAGACATAAAACCTTATTTCAACATTACAAATATTTGTGTTTTTTTTTCTTACCAAAGATGGGCAAGATTTTAATAAAAAAAAAATCAAAAAATCGGATCGAAATCTTATCTAAATTCGTTGTAATGTGACCGCTTCTGAAGTTAAGAGAAACTAAAGAAGCTAAAGAAATACTTTGCAAAAAGATCTCATGCGTATGACGTCACAGAATAGCAAATAAACTCCTTTCAAGTGGTCATCACGTATCATAACACCCTAAACCAACACCTGACAGGCTCAGGTAAGTATGTACGAGCAGCAGTCTACTTCGAATTCTAGTCTTGCGTGCAATGTGCATTATTGCATGATTCATTCTCTACGCTGCAGCGTGACTTCGCGTTGATGCATTAAATCTACAGTGATTGGTTATTCAAATTTTTCTTTTCAGAGTTGACCGAACGTTACAAAATGTCGTTTACAAGCTAACGCCAGGACTTTTCAAAGGTAAAAGTATTAGAGTTTATACATAGTAAAATTTTACAATGGGGTTTTATTCAGTTCTAATCAACAATCGTATGGTCGTATGGTCGTGACGGACACAAAGAAATGCGTTTTTCATATTATTGAATCGAAAATATTTCACAATTTTCCTGCAGATGAAATGAGAAAAAGAAGAGAGTTTTACGCAGAACATCCTGGGGCAGGTTTGTGTTTTCCTTGTGTCAAACATTAAATCTTGAAATTTTAGCCTTACTTTTCGACATTTTCATTTATCTTTATTATTACTAGAGTATCTTATTTAGTTAAGTCTGTATGCAAGTATCCAAAAATTTTTGAAATTGATTTATTTGAAAGGTGATATGTCAATTAACGCCTTGACATGCTTTTCCAGCTACCTGATTCGTATAAGTTAAGTCTATTTCAACAACGCCCTTTTATTTAAAATGTTGAAAATCACAACTTGAAGGTACCTTAGCGGTTCGCAATTGATGGAGGTGGTGTTTTAGGTATTTATTTAAGTCATAGGCTAGCCGCATACTGCACGACTTTGCACACCGCAACTCAACTCGATCGTCGCTGCAATTGTGATTGGCAATGTTAAGACCAGTATTAAGTCGCACCGACTTTAGTTGGGAAGAATCAACATGTTTGTTCTTCCCGACTGAAGTTGGCGCAACTTAAAACTGGTCTTGCAACTGCCAATCGCAGTCGCAAACTCACGCACAATACACGACTGTTGGAGATCCGACAATCGAGTTGAGTTGTGGTGTGCAAAGTTGTTTAAGTGTGCGGCCAGCTTTACAATGAAAGCCCATTTACTTATATACTGCACTGAAACATTAAAAGAGTTTAGACTTGACTGTTTGTGGACTTATTCACATGTTACATACAAAAGGCATAATAGGCAATAATCATAAAACGTCTCGTTATTGCCTGCATTTTTTAGCAAACAATTCATCAAATACGACGAACCTGGAAGATAGAGGCGAAGTTAGCGACCAATCCTTGGTTATCTATTCCGACGACGAAAATATGAATCTTTCATTAGAATACTATATTCCGTACCGAAAATATACCAGTTGGTTAAGTGATGAAGACCAGAGCGATGGAAAGCGTAGTCTCGAAGATGGAAGCGATAATGACGATGAACTCGAGGAGGATCAGGTCAGTTTTGTAAGACGAAGTGTGATAAACTCACGGAATTCTTATGTAATATACATGAACATAGCATACTGCACTAACATCTTATGCGTAGATTGTCGCTACCGTACGTTTGAGCAGAGGCTTAGCCGAATGGCTGCATACTATGATTTTGTAATGTGAAAGTTTCTACTTGCTAAAGTAGTCAAATTCGACAGATTTTGAAAGAACCTTGTTTTTTTTTCGAATTGATTCAACGTAAGGTCAAAATCACTAGACGGATTTTAGGGAATGTTACAGAGTCGTCCTCAAATCAAGAAAATTAAAGCTTCACAACGGCCAAATTGTTGTTTTTCCCCGGTTCGCTTGTTAGCGACCCTTTTAGGTCACGAGATTATCTGTCAATTTAAAGGAAGTCCGTAAATCAATCCCACAAACGGCCAAATAATAGACAAGTTTGGGAAATTTGGCACTTCCAGCTGGATCACAATGTCAAATGTACCATGACAAGTGTTTCACCTATGTTCGTTTGCGCATTGTTACCCCAGTCCGCTATGCGAATTGTGTTGTTTCTGCATTTGTTATAGCAGTGTTCAAATTCGATTTATTTTCTAAATAGCGGAAGACTAGAGTTTAGATAAATTAAACAGCCAAAAGGTTTGAAGTAGAGCTTTCGAGGAATACTACCTCTTTATCAATACTTGGTCAGAGAATGACAAGGAGTGAGAAATTTTGGGCGCTTTTAAAGGTGTTGACAATGGTCTCACCTCTATTGTGACAGGATAATCCTTCTTAAGGCAATTGAGCATATATTCATATTTATATATATATATATATATATATATATATATATATATATATATATATATATATATTTCACTAATTCGGCACTTAGGGGGAAAGTTGTTGTTGAAAAGTCGACCTTAAGGGGAAGAATTTTTTGGGGCGAAATATAAGTTTCGCCGTAACGTTTCTACACACTTTTTCTATAGGAATACGTAAACGGACAAAAGCGCCCTCCTAGATTTACAAAGTAGATGCAATTACTTCAAAGTTGTCAAATTTACGGACACCTAGCTGTTAACACGAACGGATGGCTGGCTGGCCATTGAAATAACGTTGTTTATATTTTTAGACGTTAAGGCGAACACTTTTTCTTATGTATTTCATTGTTATTTTTTCGCCCTATGTACGCACAGATATAACAATTTCCCCCTAAGGTGGGAATTAGCGTTATATATATATATATACATATATATATATATAACCTTTTGGCTGTTAATTTATCTAAGTTCTAGCCTTCCGCTATTTGTACCTCCTCGGAGATCCAGCCTTTCAATTCTGTAGCACCGTTGTTTTACAGTTTCTCCGTCATGTTTATATATATATATATATATATATATATATATATATATATATATATATATATATATATATATATATATATATATATATATATACATATACATATCTATTTCACAACATTACAGCACAGCAAAGACAACAACTAAATTCGCTAATTCTAGATATCGCAGAAGTTGACAACTGGCGCGAAGGTGTAGCTACAAAGTCACCTTTGACCCACCTGAGATAAATTGCGAATGAACATTCCCCGAAGTTGTTTGTTGTCTTACTTGACAGGCAGGAAACGACTACGTCCAGCCACACCAGTTTTTTTTTTGGTAGTGGTTATGATTAGGGATGCACCTGATCCAAAATTTTGGATCCGGCCGGAACCGGATTTTGCCGGAACCAACTTGAAATCCGGCCGGATTTTTCCGGCCGGAACCGGATTTTTACAACGAGAAAGTATAAATAGAAATTCAGAAAAGCAGAAAAACTCTGTGGTAGGAGTTTACTGCTTTCTAACGTTATGTTTGTGAATGACTAA
This sequence comes from Holothuria scabra, assembly GCA_037179385.1. Lineage (NCBI taxonomy): Eukaryota > Metazoa > Echinodermata > Holothuroidea > Aspidochirotida > Holothuriidae > Holothuria > Holothuria scabra. The sequence goes on along the minus strand of CM074196.1, from coordinate 20,019,267 downwards.
TGGGAATTGCCTATAAATTTGTCTTCAAGTGTTGTACAAGTGTATTTACCTAATTTTTTAACCAAAAATTGCAGTATAACAGAAAAAGGCATGAAAAACTGTGTTCCTGCAGAAATACAGCAAAACTGTAGCAAAGGGGGGCAAGAAAGAGCTCTTTGTATTTTCTCTCCCTAAGTGAGTATTTGTAGAGAAAACTCCAGAGGAAACCTTGAAAGGTGTTTTGCATATCAGTTTGTTCTTTTTGAACTACAGTACATCACCACTTGTTCAAAAAAATTGTACAAATTATGTAGACGAGTAATACTTCTTATGCAAAGAGAGTCCTTGGATAGTGATAACTGAATGGAATGCTCATATGTACTGTAAAAAGACTCTAGGGTTCAGCTTTTTAACTATGCAAAGCACCATTGTTTTATACACCATTTCTAGTATTAAAACATGCCATGATATCTAAGAACTGAAGCACATTTGTCATCAATTTTTTTGCAGAGATATATCACACAATCTGACATTACGTATTATGTTTGATAACATCATATTGTGTACACTTAAGTGCGTGTGTGATTAATTATTAGGGACAGAAAACATTGATAGTGACCCCAATGGCAACTTTACTTTGTAATGAGTAATGTCTTCTGAAATTCAAGATACAACACATTTCCTGCTTGTACTACACAACTTTAATGGGCAAGTATGTGTTAAAAAATAAAGAAAAGTAAAGTGAAGTGTTTAAGTGTGTATTTGTAGGCAACCCAATGCAATTAAACTGAAACACTGCCTTGAATAATGTGACTCAGGTATAACTGTAGTATAGATTATCCATTTTGTACAGTACTACTGTGTACTGCAGTAGACTTATTTAAATTGCATGAAAGGTCTTATCATCCATTCAGTTTATTTCACACAATTGGAGGAATTTGAAGTCATATTTGTTACATGTACATGTAAATCAGTTACTTTTATAATTTGTTGCCTGTTTGGTTCCGTCATTTTTAAGGGCTAAATAAAGGTGTTCAAATGTTACATAACATGCACTGATAAACTATCATTTATGAACTTTAAATTAATTCTGTGACAGTTACTGCAGTGTTCATGTTTGTTTTAACTCAGATCATGTACATAATGCTACCCAAGTTTACAGAAAAATCCGGCCGGAATCGGAACTGGATATTTTTTCACTATCCGTCCGAATAATCCGGCCGGACCGGATATCCGGTGCACCCCTAGTTATGAAATTACCAAACCAATGATTTGGAAAATGTCGTCGAAGAAAAGGAACAAAATGTCTGAAGTGTTTCAGGATTGAAAAGGCCTATTGAGTGAAAAAGTGTAACAAAACTTTCAACCGGTTATAAACTATTATCTATGTTTATTTAGTAGCTGGCCGGGGAATCATATGCTTTCTTAATGAACGAGTAGGATTCACTCACTTTTCATAAAGTTTCACCAGCATCGGTCCTAGAGTGTAGAATTGATGAAATATTATCAAGGAGATTTGTTTCTCTTGGTGTTATTCTTCTGTACAATTTGGATTCAATCTAATTTGACGACCTTTCTCGAATCATATTTGACAAAAGTAGTCTTTCTTAACTAAATATTATTTTTACCCAACCAGCCGTTTGAAATTCAGGTTAAGATAAACTATGTTTGGGACGTAAGGCAACCCTGTTTGGTAATTATATTTATATTCAATGGGGTGTCACTTGCGAAAACATGATGTCCGACAGTGTGCTTGAGAAAATATCCTTGAATACAAGCCCCAAATTAAAGCGATCAAAAAAAAAAATACAGTAAACGCTTTCAACATATGTGAATACAATTTGAATGAAATCTTCAGAAAACAAAGAGATCATTATCAATATCCACTCTAAAAGCAAGAGAGAGAAGTTTAGTCACCCTCTTGTTGCAGCCTCCCTGCTTGTGGAGTGACAAGTCTGAATTCATTCCACGAATAGGGAAATTCACTCAGAGAAGAGGGAAAATTCGCGCTTTAACGAGTGTAATGTTCATTTTTTTTAAAAAAAAAAAATGATCCTTGTAGTCATTCCATTTAGAGTGTGAAACTCCACTCTTTTGGAGTGAATTTCATCCTTCTTGGAATGAAATATTATTTTACGGAATGAATCCTCTCTATTTCACTATATACTAGAATGTGAAAAGTTTACCATTTTGCGTGAGGAGTGTCTGGTCATTGTTACAACTCATTCCAGTCATTGACGAAACGCTAAAAGTACTAGCCTTCCAATATTCGCTCATGACATTTTCGAGATGCAAAACTAACCTGTGTATCCTTAAACCGCCTATTTATCACTTCCAATGCACATAGATACAGAAAAATTTGCACAGAATAGATTTCTGGCTTTTTCTCACTCCAAGGAAAATGGACTACTAGTAAGTTGCCTTGTACCAAACTTTTCATCTCTAGATAATATGAGCGCTTTAGTGTGATTAGAGAGAATTATCTTTAAGGGTGTCATTGAGTTGATATCGATAACTTAATGAGAGTGTTAAAGGGCCACAACTCTAAATAATGAGTCAAATTCAAATCTAGTGGTTACGGAAAAGGTTAAAATTTTGAATTTTGTTGTGTCCTGACTTGCAACGGTTTTGTGCATAATTTGAAAAATGGTTTGGTCTTAATTTTTGAAAACTGAATTGAAACATTGAGCACTCACTCATAAAACAGTTATTCGTATGTAGGATGTGGGAATTATCTTAGCTTGACCTTTTTGTGTGTAAAGAAAACTTAACTGTTTGGGAAAAATTTGTTCAATTTCATGAACCAACTCATTGAGCCGCTTTAAAGAGGTTAGCGTTCAGAACCTAAGGTTTTCTGATGAGGTAGAAATTTAAAATGTGAAAAAATCTCCGTTTTAATTTGCTCTTAAGAAAGGCAATGAGAAAGTATCCCAATTTTTAAGATTGAAATGACGTAAGAATAATCGTTGAGTGAGTGCTGTAGGGCAAAGGTTTATACATGTTTACAACACTATTCTGCGAAATCAAGACATACAGACGTACTAACGATCCCAATTTATTATGGTAGATAAAGGTGTCAAGGTGTGAACATGTTTCAGTGGCGGAAACAGATCATTTGGAGTTACATTTGGCATAACGCCGTACTTAAAAATTAGGTACAAAATGTCACAGTTCACAAAGTAGGTAGACCAATGTCAAAATCTTGTAGGACATTAATCAACGGTATCTCTTCTTGTAAATGTAGAAATAGGTGGGTCTTTATTTAAATTAGGGTACCAGACTGTGACATGACATTTAAGAGTCCTAAATTCATGTTCCATCATTTATGATATCAAACCATTGGTGGAATTGCTATATTTACTAAGTTCATTGTAGGCTTAGGCCTAAATGATGTTGTGCAGGTTGTTTTTTATGAATGCTCAGGTAACGTTTGACCTCAAAATAGCCACATTCATTGGAAATTGTAAGTTCCGCCTGTAACATGAACACCAAAAATAGGTTTATACCACTTAGACTACATATTGATTTGTTTAATATCATAAATGTGTTTTATTTAGTTAATCTTAGCAATTTGAAGCTGAAACCTCTTATGATTACTTAGTCAAGGGTTTCATCTCAATTCTGTGGTACAAACAATGCGTTCCACGTGTAACTGAGATTGGGGGAACACCAAAATAATATTTTATGATGTTTCAAATCATAAACAAGTTGGCACAGCTTTATTGCCTGTAAGTTAAAAGCCATGTTAAAAAGTATAGTTCAGCTAAAAATGACAACATATCAAATGTAAGAAGTAGTGGTATTTTAACTTCGAATGTTCACACTGTAACATATTTCAGGAACACCGAGGAGGCCTGTCAAAATGAAAAATATGGCTACATGAATGTTTTTCTTTCTGTGCAATGGTCTTTTGCCAAAATCTTCATTCAACAATGCACAGGCTTCAATTAACCACTAAAATAAGAAAGATTTAGTGTTTACTGTAGGTCATTTCTGGAAAATAAGATCCTGAAATTTCACACTGTAACTGTAACACCAAATGTTACACCTGGAACCCCTCTTTCGTCGAATCCCAAGAAATAGAAAAGTGTCTGTTTCTCATAAAATATGAGTTACAAGAGAATAATTGATACCTCATCAACCATTTGAGTTAAAATAACAGAGCAAAATAAGTGTAAAAATAAGGGAAAATGTAACTCCTGCTATGGTAGTCTAAATGTCACACTTTTTGCCCCCAAAATTGCTGATTTTAGGCACTTTTTCATCAAAACTGGGAGGATTAACTTCAGTGATTTTTATTTTTTGAAGAGTATGCACTTACATGAATAGTGAGGACAAAATGAAAGCATAGCAAAGACAATGTGGATTAAAATAGCAAGACAGTTGCCTTTAACAGCATATTTTGCCATTGGTACCCTAAGTAAAATAAAGACCCAGGTCCCGTAGGTACCTTCCTTACCTTGTGTGATATCTGTCCGATTTCGATTATGTGCTACAGTTTTTTTCTTTCATTTATTTCTTGAAACATTGACTTTGACAGCTTAACGACGAAGATTTGCAATACGTCAGCAGTGTATGAATCTCTTTTAGGCAGAATTGTAATCACGATAAGGAAGTAATTAAAATAATAACGACGCAACAGAATGTCGTTATTATTTTAATTACTCTCTTAACGTGATAACCATTTTTTCATCAGCTGCGTATCTAGGGTCCTGTATTTTAATTTCAATGTTTGGATGGAGTGAAAACGCAAAAATATAATTGGGTGAAAGTTTTCACGATTTCTACGGGTATCTCTTATTTTGGTTCGAAACTGAGCCGAAAAACCTCATCTACCCTACCGTAGTTAACTAACGAACGTATGCGTGTTCTGAAATAGAAAGAAAAAAGGAAATTATGCATTCAAAACTTTTCTGAAGCAGAATATCGCTTCAAATAAAGTCAACGCCTTTAAAAATGTTTTACTAATACTAAGATAAAATTATGGTATATGGTATATCAGCAACTCCCTGGTATATCTTAAGCGTTATTTTTAGGGCAGCCGCTTTTCCGATATTCAGTGGACAAGACCGCAAACCACTTTTTCGTGTATGTAGACAAACCCTAATTCAGGCAGGCAAACTTATCTTAAGTTCCCAACTGTGTTAACCTGCCTGCATGAGAAGGATCAAACAGAAATGCCCATGACGTCAAGGTACAGGAAGTGCGCCTGTCAAAGGCGGTAAAGATCGACCTGTCATTTTAGCTCTCACCAACACTTGCTGACAAATGATTTTTTTCGCGCAGGTCGGATACGCCTGCGTTCTTGCTTGTGCGCCTGCGAAGTGTACGTTGTGTGTGCAGTGCGCCTCGTTGTTTTGCCTTCAAATTCCCGTGACGTCAATCCCGTCTTAATTTTCTCTTAAGAAAAGCAAAGAGAAAGTATTCCAGTATTTAAGATTGAAATGAAATGATGTAGGAATATTCGCTGATTGAAAGATATAGAGCAAAGGCGACAATACATGTTTACAACATTATTCTGCGGAATCAAGACATAAAGACGTACGCACGATGCCAATTTATTAATGTAGATGAAGATGTCAATGTGTGAACATATTTCGGTGGCGGCAACATTTCATTTTGGAGTTATTTTTGGCATAACGCTGTTTTTAAAAAAAATCAGGAACAAAATGTTACAGTTCACAAAGTAGGTAGGCCAATGAGAAAATCTTGTAGGACACTTCTTGTATATGTAGAAATAGGTCCCTTGTTTACCTTGTTGGATATCAGTCTGATATCGGATACGTTATGTGTTCCAGTTCCTTTTCCCTTTTTATTTTAAACATTGACTTTAACAGCTTGACGACGAAGATTTGAAACACGTCAGCAGCTTGTGAAAACGTATTTGACGCATAATGATAATTATTTCCAATTCCATGATTCTCTTTAAGGCAGAGCTGTAATCACGATAAGGGAGTAATTAAAATAATAACGACGCAACAGAATGTCGTTAATATTTTAATTACTCTCTTAACGTGATTACCATTCTTTCATTAGCTGCGTATCTAGGGTCGTATACTTTAATTGGAGTGAAAACTCAAAAATAATATTGGTGTAAAAGTGTTCACGATTTCTACAGGTATCTCTTATGTTGGTTCGAAACTGAGCCGTAAACCTCATCGACCCTACTGTAATTAACTGAAGAACGTATGCGTATTTTGAAATATACAGAAAAAAGGAAATTACAACGGCAGTACTTTTCTGAAGCAGAATATCGCTCGAAATGAAGTCGGAGCCTTTAAAAAATGTTTTTACTAATAGGCTACTAAAAAAATTAATGGAGGTATGTGTATATTTAGCGATTTTTTTAGTGCGGCCGCTTTCCCGATATTTATAGTGGACAAGGCCACAAACCACTTTTTCGCATACGGTTTGTAAATCTTCCTTCAGGCAAGAAAACCTATCCTATGATCCCATCTGTGTTTATGTGCCTGCATGAGAAGAAAAGAGAAATTGTGCACATGACGTCACGGTACAGGAAGTGCACCTTCCAAAGGCGGTAAAGATTGAAGGGTCATTTTAGCTTACACCAACAGATGCTGACAAACGATTTTTTTTTTCTCGCACCGGTCGGATACGCCTGCGTTCGTTTATTTGCGCCTGCGAAGCCTTCTTTGTGTGTCCAGTGCGCCTCGTTGTTTTGTCATCAAATTCGCGTGACGTCAATCCATAAGATCTAGTAGTTTCTACTCCATCATCTGAAAGAGAGTAATTGAAATTTGGGAGACATTCCGAGTTTTCAAATTCTGATCCTGACATTTCTTCATGGCAAACGCATCCATCAGAAAGACAGAGCTGCAGCAAGACATATACACACTGACAGTCTACAGTTTTATTTACTTTGCTTCTTTACGAATGACAACGCGTGACTGAGAATTTGCATTTACTAACTAAATAGGTCGTCTGCATTTTGTTCTAGCAACACCGCACATAACGTGTGTGTCCCTTTAAACTGAAGACAGACGCATAACAGAACAACGCACTGCCTATATACAAAAACCTACTTTTGGCAAGGTTCTAATTTACCTATTTAATTAAGGACCTATTTAATTAAGACGTCATTTCTGTGAACAGCACTATATACATTAGGATCCCATTACCATGTTTGCCAAATCAAAGAAACTGAGAATCGTTAAAATGACTATTAAGTCCAAAATATCTCCACTCTGGATAGAAACCACATTGAGAATGTGTAATAAACTTCAGATAGTTTCAGTTTTATAGACGTATCTGTGTGGTTGTGAATTTTCGTCAATTATTAGCTCAACCCTCGAAGTGTGGGTAGAGCTTTTGTGGTACTGTGCGGAGTGAAAATGATCGTCTCTCCCTCAAAAAGCCTTTCCATCTTAAATTGCTGGAGAATTTGTGTGAAATTTGTATTTATTGTGCTATATTTTGTTTCTTCTACAGATGGTTGATAAAAGATACTTGAGATGTCCGGCAGCTGTCTGCGTGAAACACATCAAAAAGTTCATAAGAAATAAATTTGACTTGAAGCCGAACTATGAGGTATAAAATACCATCTTATTCTAAGTACAATATTCTAAGTTTCATTTACTTTTTAATTATAAGGGCTTCCATCGCTACATAGGTTAGGCCCCATTCTTGAAGAGTCCGTAATAACATGAAAAATAGTTTGATTTCATTAGAGTCATTTAGTAAATGTACCATTCATATGATATCACAGAGCAGGAGTCGCACCCTTCGCTGAGGTAAAAGCTTAGCATTGCAACTAACATAGCGAAAATGTAGACGGCTGATTATGCGCAAAGCCTCGTCGTTCACGTATTTACAGAGTATGCGCAAAAGTAATGTCTTCCTTTGTTTTTCGTCGTTACTTGACGCATTTGTAATGTTAGTTTTAAAGGTGATACAGCTTCTTTAGATTGCTCTTAAAATTAAATAAGCGCGAAGTGAATTAATAACCTTGTGAATGACGAGTATGTTAATTCCTACATCTTAAAGAATGTAGCAAAGATGTTGCACTGTGAATTTTACTTATTTTGTAAATAGCCCATCTTCTCGGCCTTGTTTAGATTATAAGATGAGGTTAATAAATTAGACACACCTTCACGATCGTGTTTTAAAGTGTCAACTAGATACAAAAGTAACGGTTACGTGCAAGTTAAGTTCGGTCTCAAACACAGCTTAAATACGGTGCAAATCATTCCCTTTAGTTGCTTCTTACGACAGACGGGAAATACTGTGGGCACACTCTACAACCCCCAGCCCATTGGGGCGGCTTTGTTGAGAGGTGAAAATTTTCATGAGTTTCAACCACGGACTTGTATACATGGACAGAGCATTTAACGTGTACATCCTATCCGCAGATGGTCGCCACCGGCTGGGACACCAAGACGCCTGATTTGACGACGACGACTGTAGTATTTTAAACCGAAGCTAAACTTTTATGGGAAACAATATCATACTCCTGCAATTCGTGAAGTGATTTTGACCCTACCTTGCAATATTCAAAATTATTCCAACTTTCTTGCAAAGTCATGTCAGTTTCCAGACTTTGCAAGGGAACTGACGTGAGCAAGTCTAAACTTTTACACAAAACCGTAGAAGACGGCCATCTTGGTGCGTTTTTTCTCATACGTACGCTAGCGACAATCTACCGTGTAGTATGCTCTGTCCATGTATTCCTAGGAAGTCCGTGGTTTCAACTCATTTGGAATAATTGCATAGTACACCAAGTGCATCATACTTAACACCAGGGCCAAAAAAAAACCCCGAAATGCGCTTGCTCAGATGAAACGCATACGTTCAGACTTCAGCACACCTAACAGTACAACATGTAGCCTAAGATGGCTGTCATCAAGCAGGCGATGACATTAAACAGCAAGTTTGTAAAGTTTTCGTCAAGTAACTCCTTTAACATGTTTGCCTTTTGAAACCAAAACTGTGAATGCCACAGAGAAAAAACAAATACTCATTTGTTTGGTAAACATGTTGTGCAGGGAGTTTGTTTACTCAAAACACTCTTACCAACGAGCATGTGATTACAATTTGATCGAATTAGAAGCCATAAAATATTCAACTAAACAAAGATTTTAATTTGAATAGTTCAAAGGTACCATCAAAAATACTTGCACAAGCTACCTTTTTCAATTAAATTTAAAAACGAGGCAAATTAGAAATATGAAAATTAATATCTTTAACGGTTATCATGGGGTGGAGTGGGAAAAACGTGCCCCTTATTTTGTGCTTTTAAATTTTGTGATTTTCGACTTGAATCAAGATACAACTAGAACAATCTAAAGAACAAAGTGAAAATTTGCATTTTTTTTTTTTTTTTGTGTTGCTCGTTCAACTGGATATAAAGTACGGCGTAAAACTCGCCATTGCATTATTTTTACTATTTAAGGGAGCTTTTAGTTCATCACCGAAGTAGAAATTGATGGGCTGATCTAATGTTACATTACTTCAGGAGTATGTGAGCGTTAACTACGAAATAAAATGCTGATATTTCTATTATTTGAAAAAGCCCAGAGGCAAATTAGAGTAGAATAGAGTAGAGTTGAGTAAACTTTATTGAATCCAATAAGGAAATTAAAGTCTGCGATAAAAGGAGTAAGGAGTAAAAAGAATATACAAGAGCAATATATGCAAAAAAAAATAAAGAGCATTTGTATTTGGTACGGTTAAGAGTAACATCAGAGTTGTGGTGAAATTTTAATTCATTTCACGTATTCGGTTTTTGATATATTAGCAACTGAATGTGACGAATTATCTTCATAGATGGAACTTGAAGCAAGTAGGAATGATGTCACGGACTCACACTGTCAGCCAATGTTTTGTTTTCGTTATAATTTACCACCAACTTTATGCAGCAAAACCCATATGTTGATATCATAAATGCTTCCTGAGCAATTTAGAATTTTAAAAATTATTCGCCACAAGGGCTAGAAAGCATGGCTAATCAATCGAAGGTCAAATTAATAGAATGAAACATGAAGAGAAACAAAAGATTGACCAACTATGTGCATCCATGACGTCACACCTGCTTGCCTCAAGTTTACTTTTTATTTGTCAACTAATTCAATTGCTAACATCTTGAGAATCGAACGTGGGAAATGGATGGAACTTTCACCAGAATGCCTAAAATATGTTTCTCTTGAACATATCAAACATAAATTTTGTTCTGGGCGATTTTGTTAGGTGGTACATTTTGTCTTCAGTATCAAGCACAGTATTTCAGAAGATTTATCATATGTTCAGATAGTTTTAATATACTTCTGCGTACATACTGCTAGTTACATGTGTTGTTTAGAATGCCGGGGAAACTACGCATCAAATTTTCAATGGACAAAGATTCTTCTTGCGTCTTAATTATTCCACTAACTTATTAATTGCAGTATTTTCTCTCTTTTGGAATCCACGTGCCGTAATATGTTACACCGAGGAAACTCCCTTTATGAAATTTCAGGCATATTAGCGAGATATTTTATGTAGGCATTCATCGTGGTGTGACGTGTACCATTAATATTCTGTTTCTTCATGTTCCTCTAATGAGCAAGAATTTTAGGATAGGGGATACTCGTGCTGAATGGGCATTTTAACAGTTTTGTGAAGCAACGTTAATGAAATCTTTTTTAATGCTGCCCTGAGCAACAGATGTTTAATATTTCATTCGTCGCTTTCGTTTTCCCTGTAAAGCATGGATCGAAGGTTGGTTAGTTAGATGGCACACCATTAACACAAGTGTGTCAGATAATGTCAGCTGGAACGATTAAGTGCAAACACGGGTTTAAATAAGGTTCAAGTTCAAGTTTGGTTTCAATTTCGATGCAAATGAGTTCATTTTCTAAGTCACCTCTTACGCGTCGACGAGCGGAGAATAACGTGGGCATATTCTACATCCTCATCCCACAGGTGGGAGGAGTGAGGCAGTCTCTGGATGCTTTGTTTTATAAGTGTATTGTACATGCTATGAAATAATCTTCAAATTCTTTAAATCTTCCCTGACACGTTTCCTATCAACGAAAGGAATGCAATCAGCTTCTAAAAATGACTTTTTGTCTTGACTCAAGTATTTGACTATAAATGATGTTATATGTTACACCAGCTTGCATCTGACCATTTAAGCATTCGAAAATTTCCTGAAGAGGAGGAACCATCCACTCACATTAGACGGCCTCCTGTCCAGATCGGTGACGACGCCATCCCTCTGAAATCATAAGATTAACACGAGCGTGAAATAATCCTATAATTATTTTACGTCTTCCAATTGTCTTTTTAGATCGAAGTGACTCATTTTGACAACGAAGATGACCCTTTACCTGATGACTACACATTAATGGACGTAGCCTATATCTACGCCTGGCGCAGGGTAAATCATGTTAGGCTAAGTACATGAAACTACAGTCGGCAATTTCTTTCTACACATTTTAATCGGTATACAATTGCCACAAAACGTTGCATATCGTTGAAATATTGTTACCTCTTATCTGTCACGTGATTTACTTTAACGTTGGCCTCTAGCATTTTTTATTGCTTCCGTATGTATTTTGCGTAAGCCATTTGGGGCTCTAGAATATACTAAGCCTACACGTTGATTACATATTAAGAAATACGAATGTTGAAATTAGGAAAACGAGCATATCATTGTTACAATTTATACATCACGATATATATTTTATTTGAACACACAAGCTGCAAAGTGAAGCAGAAACCGCCAATTATTTTTCTCTACTTCGTTTTTTCTCCTTCGTTTTTCCAGAAGTCGAAACCGTCACGTGATTTGATTGTGTCTTTTGGCATCATCTTCATGCTTGTCGTTAAATTTACATAGCTCAGAGAAATATTTCAATTAATAGCATTTATGATGTCCAGGGAACAGTCGTGTAGCATTAATCATATATATTATATTAGCCGGACGAATATTACTAATTTTGTCGGTTGTACGTTGGACTTGTGTGGTTTGAACAGCTGAGCATTAAATCTGAACGTATCTTTCCTTTATAAGCTTCTATGTTTTTCGTTTCTCATTTATATATAGAGCGGTCCACTACCACTAGTTTTTCGTGTATTCCAAAAATCAGTCAAACGACAAAAAGTGGAGAGAGTGGATGAATCTCAAACGAATTCCCAAGAACAACTTGCGAATGAAAACGGTCACTGTGAAGCTTCTGAAACATCAGAGAAAAGCACTTGTGCCGTGACGTTAGAGAAAATAGTCGATACAGTTACGTCAGAGGAAACCTCTAATACCGTAACGTCAGGGAACGATTCTTGTACAGTAAAACTAAATAAAGACACATGCACGGAGAAAATAGATTCATTCAAGGAACATGTTAAAAACAAACTTCCAGAAAAGTTAAAACATGATATCCAGATAAAAGTGTGCAAGATCGATTGTTTTGGGAAAACTAAAATACTTATTCCAGAAGACCAAAACGAAATTGATGATAAATCTTTGAAAGAGAAATTTAGTCAAAATAACAATGAAACACCAGCGTTAGAAATGGAGACAGAAGGGCTGAAACGAGAAGATTTTGTGAAAAACGTTGAAAAAGGGAACACGAGTTTTCCGGATGAGCCACCTACTTTGACCCCAATGGTGTTAACGTGATACGTGCTATTACTTTGCCCATTGTGGCCAAAATTCATGACCAAAACATCCCATGTGCCTGTACACTTCTCGGGGAATAGTACGTTGAAGGTTAAACGTTTGTTTCTTCAATTGAGTATTAAGTATTGTAATAACTTTTTTTGTGTCATTTCATAGAGTATTTGATGAATATGATAAACCCACCATTCCTTTGATTGCTTAAGAAACTTCATAGCTCGATAAGAACTCCTCAAAGATTTTTCGTTCAAAAGTTATATTATCCTTTCCCTTGATTATTTATTATATTGTTTATCTTTATTTTTCGTTGTTATGGCTTTTAAAGAAATAAGTATTTCTGCTTTCTGAACTTATTGATGGTGTTTGAGGTTGAAGACTGAATCCAAATTGAAATGATGCGCGCTGCCAAAGAAGGTATTTCCTAACATGGCCGTACGGGACGCTTTCTCTCAGGGGCGGTGTCATTTTGCCCGACTCCAGATCCCCAACGATGGCATAACCTCTGTTCGACTGAAGCACCAAAGTCTGTCCGATTTAGCAAGGTATTGGCCATTTGGACGGCTATAGCCCCTCCCCCCATTCCGTCCCGAAGGGTCATGTTTACTAACTGACTATCCATAGCTCCAATCCCTAACCTAATCCATGAACCTAACAGAGAATGCAAAATCGACACAATAATCTCGCTTACACGTTTAATCGTGGAGCGCACATAAACAAACCGAGCTCAGCACGTAATGTGCGGCGTTCCTTGTTTTCCTGCAGTACAGGCTCACAGCATTACCCAAAATATAAGACTCTGGCCAACCCGAACGAAAATATGGTCCCAGCCCTATACGGTATATGAAAATGATTTTTTTTTACACGAAAAGGGAAATTAAGACACAATCCACCGCATAAAATCATATGTTGTGGGTGGATTACGAAAGCATGATGTCACCAAATTTTTATGTAAACTGAAATTTTGGAACACGTGTTGCAGGTGAGGAATTAATTTGTTTATCCCGAGGATGTGCGCATGTGCATAGCCACCAAAACGAATAACCTCGTATACGATGGCAACAGCCGAAAATAAATTCCTTGATAAACAATGTTCATCACCTGTCAAAATTCTCTATTTTTCTTAGCAAATTGATGGAGTTTGACCAGTTTGAGGAAGGAAATTGGATGAACGTTGGCCTGAGAGCTTTATTTCATCCTATTCGTTGGAGAGTAGGGGCAACAAAATTTATTCATAATAAATCACAAATAAACTTGACTTTTCGGAAACGGTTTTTTTAATAATCAATCTAGTAACCCGGAATTAACCATTTATTGTGATTGGAGCCTTACAATGTCATTGTCTAAATTATAAATTCATATCCGTGTAAGATTTGTAAAGGATTTATTCCTCGAGATAAATAAAATGAAAAGCGAGAATGTGATTAACCTGTAATTGATAAGACTAATAGTTACGTTATTAAATTCCGAAGCTTGCCGTTCTATTGTATTCTGAATGTTCATTTGAGGGTCGCAGTTCACTGTATTAGAGTTAAATAAGACAATATCCGTGTGTTGAACATTAAAAAATTAAATCCTATCAATATAATTGTTCCACTTTTATATTTATTATGAAATTATTTCTATGAAGAGTTCACTTTTTATCACTTTTTCTGTAATCAAACATGTTTATGGAGAAGACAGAACCTTAAATGGAATTGGAGTGGGTGTCGTTATTTTCAATGTGTGTGTCGTTTTTTTTTTCTTCTTCTTCTTCTTCTTCTTCTTCTTCTTTTTTTTATTTTGAGGCGGAATACGTGAAAGGGATGATATGGAGTAACTTACCATTGACTATTTTAAAGCATTAGTTCAATGTAACATAACTTTAAAATTCTCCAGTAAGTACCTGTGATGGCTCTTCAGAGAATAAAAATTGCTCCCTTAAGATCCACACAGGAGTTAAGCAGTTTGAATCAAACGATGTAGTTTCAAAATTACTGTCTCAGCATTTATAAGAAGGGTCCACCGGAAAATTACATTCGGTGAGATTTTGAAGCAATGAAGCTTAGCAACCGGATGGCTCAGGGTTCGATTCCAGGCCGTATAAAAGGAAAGTGGGTTTTCATCCAAGAGCAATCCACTGTTTTCTAATGTTAGCTACAGTAGTATTTCCGCAAAGAAAACAAAATTTGACCTAAATTGTTAAGTTGGTTAGCTACACGACATGAAGCTGTACTTCAAAAGAAATCGTGGTTGCTTGTTGAATAATAACTGCCCTTCAAGGTCCGAATTCTTTTAAGTGACGCAACTTAACCCGGGAAGACCGGAGTACGTGCCAATTTTTAAAGGTCAAATCCTCTCACCCCAAACAATTCCAGTTCTTCTAAATTACTTAAGCCCCTTCTACAACTGTCTAAAATTCATCATCATCCACACACATTCCCAGTTAATTGCTTCAGGGTGAGTTTAAAGTCCTAGTGTTCTGTCATGACACTCTCAGTACATGTTGTGTTATAAGAGCAACGGTACTCGACATTTTTTTAATTTACTGTCTATCAAGAGCTCTTCCAATTGATAATTTCTTTAAACTACCACAAAAATTGTAGTTTGAAGTGAGAATTGACTGCCTCTAGCTTTTCGATCATGCTCAATGCTGTAAAAGCTGTTTTGAGCAAAGAGTGACATATTGCTGTTATGTACAGAATTGAAATTTAAATATTTATATGTTAATTTTAATTTACCAAAAAACATTAATTTTTTGCTATGGAGGGCATTGTGTTTATCTCCCATTTGTGTAAACAGAAGAAGTAGTCACTTAAGAGATAACAGCATAACTTGGTTTGATCATTTCTCAGACTTTTATTGACACTAAGATGAGAAAAACTCAAATCTCACAGACCACGGATAGTTGAACGACTGGTAGGAACACATAAAACAAGCAGCCTTGCACAAGTACAAATAAGTTAGAAACTAAAAATATTTACACAGGTAATAGAAAACCAAGCATGAAACCGTGACAAAAGGTTGGAATAAGACACACAGGTTAAAACTGATTGGCAAGCTTCATTAGCATTAAAATTAAAATTTTTGTAATTCCATATATTGACTGATTGAGGGATGAATAAGTAGCGGTGCTTATTTGTACACGGTCGGCCTTCGCCATCCTATAACTTCGGGGTTTCACTGCCCTCAGCAAGATGTGTAAAAGCGACAAGGCGGGACGGGATTATTTTTTCGTCTTTAGCAGAAGGACTTAATTTCCGTCCTGAAACAGTGAGTGGAAAGTTTTGTAAAATAAATGTAATAATCCAATGTAGTTCTTCTCATAACACTCGTTGATATTGCTATCAGTGGTTATATTTTTGTACTGCAGGTACATACAAAAAAAAATTGACAAGAGATATCATCTTGAGAACCAGCACCATGCATCGCATTTTGGCAAGTTGGTGCTTAAGATAAGTACCTCTTAAATACATTAATACTTTATTTGTACCTAAATCCTCCTTTCAAGAAGATATCTTTTGTGAAAATATTCTCAAATACATACCCCAAAGCCATGGTGTCCAAAATACTATGAGGTATGCACCCTATTATTAGTGCAATGACAAATCAAGCCTATAACACAATTTTTTCGATAAAGCTCGTACCGCCCCTCAGGACCGCTGATCGCAGACTTCCAAATAACTTCCAATAGTAGGGATAGGGCGTGTGGGTAAGTACCTTTTGTTGATTTTTGTTATACAGTTGTGGTATTATTATAAAGTAATGTAGTAAAATATAGCGGTGATTGAACGGTTAATGTATGGTCGCAAATCAATATTCCTAAGTTTCTTATGCCAAATAGGCGTTGTATAATACTTGTACATACAATCAGCAGGATTTTATCGGGGTTTCCAGGAATTTGCCTTTTTTGAATAGTGTACTTCGAATTGTAGCCCTGTCAAAGGCATTCATTAACAAAAAAAGAATGAAAAATTGTGGTGAAAAGTGTGTTTGGGGCATGTTTAAAAGGAGAGGGGAATATTGCCTTTCTACCCCCTCTTCAGGAAGATTGATGCCCTTGCGATTCGGGAGCAGCCAGACTTTGGGGCACTGATCACTGGAGATGTCAAGAAAATTTCCCGTAGGGGAACAATTTATGGACCCTCCCTCAGGAGTCTACATGCATACGTCGCTGGCCCGAGTCTTCCGAAAAAAGGTAAGAAGAATTTACTAAGCCTTGAATTTCATCCAAATGAAACGAGTTAGAAACATTTCCCCTCACAAATTACCTTGCTTGTCCTTTCAAAGGTTAAGAAAAAACTTGCAAAGCACGTTTATGTTTCAAAAAGAAAGCCCTATAAATTTGCGAAAACTACCGATAGAATTGAATTAACACTTAATGAAATACGTCAGCTTTAACTGGTCACTAAAGATGACCTGTCGTCTCATGTAAATGCAATCAAAATTATGCCGGATTCAGTGGATGACGACACGAAATACCTTTGTCTTAACTTCCTTTGCGCACTGATTCAATGCACCGTCGATAATGAGAACGTTTTCGATGAGCCATCGATGATGTGACATCATCAATAGTGTACGTATCGAAAACGTTAGATGCGTTCGATTTAGCGGCCCAATTGGCTCAGCCAACGATCGATCTTTCTGAAAAGTGATCTTAACGTCATCAAAACGTCACAACTTGAGCCGGTCAAAACGAACAGCCCTCCGAGGTGGTCTAGTTGAGCCGGTGACGTAGTTTACGTCATATTTCGTCCAGTCAAGAAACTGGTTGAGCCAGTCGAGCCGCTAATTCAAAGGCACCTAATGGCATTCGAATTACGACAAGGGCTATCTGTGACGTCACTCAAAATCCGGTATAGATTTTATGCATTTTCAAGAGACGACAGGTTTTCTTTAACTCCAGTTTTTTATCCGTCCAGGGCGCTGCTGTTTGAAAGGAAATTATTTCAAATCTAATAAAACCTCCCTGCTTAGAAAGGAGCAGAAAGATCACCTACTGATATTTTCCTGGTATATATCTTGGCATTTCTGTAACATAGCCAGGAAACACCAAAAGTCGTAAAGTCGTTTTATAAACGTCATAAAAGTTTTGAAACGTTCTAAAAACGTTACAATACGTAGACTACTGTTCTAAAACGTTTCCTTCGTGCTCTCTGTTTGCAGGTTTTACACGAAACTAGTTTATACGTCCCTGATGTTACTCTTTTGTTCTCAGCCTAACAGATTTTCTCCTCAGTTATTCCATGACATACTTTACATGAATGAGAGGCGTGAAAATGCTACAAACTTGAAGATGCCTTAAAAGAGCTCCTTTCCAGCTTGATCTTCATGAATGCACAAAAAACTTGGGAAAGAAAGTAACTTGAAACAAACATTGTTCAATCATCGACATACTAAGGAGGTAACCATGCACGGCTGTAACAATTAAGCCAGGGGCTTGTAAAAGGGAGAGGGAGCTCCAACAGATACTTTACACATGAAAACTGTGCTTTCATATAAGAATCCTGGTTTCCCACGTGTGATTTGTTCAATTCCTAAAGGAACTGTCGATGTCATATAAGAAATTAGCTCTTTCACATCTGCAACAAGTGTGAATTTGAAAAGGAAGCAAGGAAGTGATAGAGAGAGGGAGCTCTTACAGAATAAGCTCTTCCATATGTGCCAAAACACCTGAACACCTGTGCTGAACTCGCTTTGACTTTAATTAATGATATTTCCAACATTATAAGTCTAAAATGAGTAGAAGTTTCAAGAAATTGTTTATATCGATTAATCTTTCACCTATAGAGAGGAATACTTGCTAACACCCTTCCTTCAAAAATTTGGTGTGGCGTCCGCTTTGTTTACACTAATAAACACCGGGTTTCAATTTAACCAGGATCGCTGTTCTACTTACTCCAACACAATCCAGATTAAATTTTGACTCAAACTCAAATTGGGGTCAAAAGAACTAGGATTTTAGTTACTGTTACCAGGATTTGCGTTGAAATATAACCAGGGATGTGTTAGATGAAGAGGTGCCCCTTATAGATCTCCCACTGCGGGATAATTTTTTCTCACATGAGGATAACGTAAGAGTACGGAGATTAATAAAGAGTTACAGGCAACATGGCAAGTGTGATTTTTTCATGGACTTCCTTTACATGGACAGAGCATACTGCACGGTAGATTGTCGCTACTGTAGGTGTGAGAAAAAGCACACCAAGATGTCTGTCTGCTGTGGGTTGTGTGAAAGTTTGGACTTACTCAAGTCAATTCCCAGATTTTGCAAGAGAGTTGAAATATTTTTGAAATATGGCAAGGGAATCACTTCATGCATCGCAGGAATATGATATTCTTCCCCATTCAAGTTTAACTTTTGTTTAAATTATTACAGAGTCATCGTCAAATCCTACAAATCATAGCTTCACGGCGGCCATCTTGGTGCGCTTTTTTGTCCCAGTAGGTGGCGGCAATCTACGGATAGGACGAACACGTTATACATGCTCTGTCCTTGTGTATAAGTCCGTGGATGGGTTGTTTTCCTTCAAGGATGAATCCCAAGAATATTGAGCGTTCCCAAACCAATGAATTGTGGTTCACTAGTGGGCGGTCAAAAAAGGCGAGAAAGATTATAAAAAGAGGATATAAAAACATGTCCTGCTAACTCACACGGTCTATCTCATCCTGTAAAACATGCACTGTTAAAATTATCAATCAATTTACAGACTTTTTGAAAAGGTTTTTATTTTTTTTTTCTTCATTTTCTCTTCAGATAAAACTTGCCGTACGGTTTTACTGAAAATTGCATTTCTATAAAGAGTCGTAAGTTTTTATTTAAAAGCAAAACAGAAATCAAGTAAATTTCTATTCATTTAAAACTTGTCTTTCTGAAGTTTGCTTTTCAACAAACTCTTTGTGAAGTTTACATTCCATGTTCATTCACATTCGTTTGGAAAAATTATCTATCTCTTTAATTTTAATGATCAGAAAGAATGTTTGGTCTCACATGTAGAAAAAGAAAAAAAGGATACAGGAGTAAAACAAGTGTAAATGCATTGTAGTAGGTAGTGAAAAACTGGTTGGATGTGCTGTCTCGCGCACACACTAAAACGGGCGATGCGCACTGTTTAACAAGAAATTTCCTTCCTGGCTTACGATAACCCTAATCTCTAACCTAATCTCTTACCCAAACAAAGAATACAATCGATACCAGAATATGGCAACGGCCAATCAAGAAACACCTAGTTACACAGTGGGCATCTACCTCTTTAGAACAATAATTGTTTAGCAATTAGGATGTTCGAGTTTTCGTCACTGGTCGGTTGGCATATAATCATGCGCAAGAACTTATGCGTGTATGTTAGGTGACGCGGATGTTAACGCTTGCGCAATTGCACGCAGAAAGTAGACCAATTAAAATCTACCTATCATTGTGAAGGCCTTGTAGCGCGCCTTACCAACCACACACGTTTATATTCTAAACATATTTAACAATTAAACACTGCCGTACATGTTAAGCAACGGTTTAAAGATGAAATGTTAGGAATAGAAAACGTGTGTTTAGCATCTGAAAGTATTTGCCAATGGTGGCAAAAAAGGTTAATTTAGAAAAAATGTTTAATTTCTAAA